>JAXGGA010002934.1:0-111888 GCA_038373865.1 Uloborus plumipes
TCAATTTAAATAGTCGACATCGGAGACGGCATTTTTAAAAAAGTTTTTAGAAATGCAGTCAAGCTCGCCTTATTGAGAATATCGGTTTAAAAAGAATATCCCGCTTAGTATAATAATTCATTTTCAAATGTACCAAACTGCTGGAATGCAATTATTTTCATCATCTCCGATAATGGAATATACCGCTTATTCTAGAATATTTTTTTCATAGCAAGATGGCTATTACATTAAGCGGTTTCGACTGTATAAATTTGCCTTAAGTTCTCAATTATTACTGTTATCATTAATAATAATGACCAGAATCATCTTTTAAGTAAACATGGACTAAAAATTAGTTACACTTCTAGCATTAACTTTAAATACTAAAATATTAAGATTTTCCGCACTAACCTGCCGAATTATAAAGTAGAAACAATCTAATTTCAGAATGAACACAAATCTCTAAAATTAGAGAAAAAAACTAAGGCCCATGAATCTGTGGAGGTGATCTTTTTTCAAGTTTTGTAGTTCAAAAATACTTGTTCCGTCTACTAACTGTGCCCCACTCTTCAATTAGATTTTGAATCCATTCAGAAAAAAATTCACTCATTACGCTCAAATTCATTTTTTAATTCCGTTTTTTTTTTCCAGGCTTTCCTAACTTTATAAAATTTATGTTGTTTTTACAGTATAATACAACTAATTTTATGGTAATAAACTGCAAAAAATAATAATTTTACAGTAATAAATCGTGAAATTGCTAATTTTACAGTTTATTACCCTACATTTCACGGTTTAAAACTGGAACCTCTGCTGCCAGTATTATACTGTTGTTTTTACAGTCTAATACAGCTAAATTTTACGGCATTAAACTGTCAAATTGCTAGTTTTACAATTTATTACTGTGCATTTTACAGTTTTAACCCATTAATGCCTGACATTTTTTTCCAAAGATATTTTGTATACTGGTCACAAACAGTGTCTAATGGACAGGAAAAATAATTCAAAAAAATATGATGTCAAAATAAGTTTTTTTGTTAGGAAAGAAAAATCGTCCCTTAAAAGTTACGATAGACCCTAGAGGGTATATACTTTTTTACTAAAATTTTTTTCTGCCTACGATATAATATTTAGATAGACATTTTATAAGCAGAAATAAAATCAGCAATTAACATAAACTGAGAAGCTGGGAATAACTTTGAAAACTTAGCTTTTTTTCTTGAGATTGTGAACGATGTCATTTTTAATAAAGATCATATTAAAACTGCTGCAGAACACACTATATAATAGATATGTGCTGCAATCTGTTAATAGCGAATTGAAGCAATACCAAGGTACTCATTGAACACTATTATTTGGCTGAAATGCTCATTTTGGGGAAATTCAGACCCTTTTTTGGACCGTCCCTAAAAAGGGACGCTAGGCATTAATGGGTTAAATTGAAACCTCGGCTGTCAGTATTATACTGTAAAAACAACAGCTCATTTTTGCAGTGTAAAAGCTTAAACGACATCCAAAACGCTACCAAATTCAGTGCCCCTGTCTATCCTTTCTCCGATCAAGTCTGGCATTTTGAAATTTTAAAACTTCATAGGGGGATTCCGACGTCTGAAGAGGTTGACTCACACCGGATAAAAGTTTCCCAGCCACCCACTTCAAACGTGAGATTTTCCCGTCTGGCATTTCCAGTTACAGGATCTGGATTTCTGAACGCTGCAACTGTAATTACTTCCGTCTCTGCTATAAAGGGGGGGGGGCGGAGCGTAGGAAAAGAATGAAAGGGGAGAATAGAAAGTGAAGGGGTGGGTCTTGGAGTTTCGGGGAGAATATTTGTGTGCATATCTTGTTTTATTTATATTTTTTTTTCTCTATGGAATATTGAAATGAAATGTTCTGATAACGTTTCGGAGGTTGTGAGGTTTTTCTAGCTTGACTTTTTGCTGAAATTTTCTTGCAGAAAGCGTGTAATAGTACATTATTAGCCAGATTAGTTTGATACAGTGAACTCTCACTTATACACCGACTCATTTATACGCCTTTTTCACTTATACGACGATTTTAAATGGTCCCAGCTCATTTCATAGTAAATAATGATAGTATCATTCGTTTATGCGTCGCTCTAAAGATAAATATTTCACTTATGCACCGAATTTTCAGTAAAATGTAAAAAAATTACATTTATTTTCTTTAAAAAATAAGCATTTTTCTTCACTTTCCTCTTTAATCTTTCGCCTTTATTGCTCACGGAAGACATTTTTTCCGCATGAACTAGAGTTCGGAGAGGGACAATTACCTATTATGGATCGTTTTGAAAGGAACAGTTTGTAATTAGGTATGCTACAATTTTTGTTTTCTCTTTATCATTGTAGTTACGTTACAGTAATTGCCAAACCGTAGTTATATGTCTCTTACCTATAGAAACATTCTTATTCATTCTCTCATTAGAACCTATGTTGCGTTTTAGTCCTTTAAATAGGCTTGTTCACTTATACGTCTCTCTCACTTATGCGCCTTTTTCTGTTGGTTCTTTGGGCAGGCGCATAAGTGAGAGTCCACTGTACTATGTTAAAATCAAAAGTTTTAGATCAACATAGCTTAACTTGCGTGTACTGAATTAATATATTTATGTCTGATTTATAGTTAAGTTTGTACGCAAATCTCTCTTGATTTGAATTTCCATTTGATTGACACTTCATTGGCTTAATTTTGTAAACAAAAATATTAAGTCCATTTTGCATTGCTCGATATGATAATGTTTCCTTTTAGAATGATTTTATGACTTTCTACGTAGTTGTCATTTTATTTGCTAAAATTTGCCAAATAAAGAACTTGCTCATTCATACAGGTTGTTGATTTTCATTCTATCATATTAAAGTAAATTATATTCAAAAACAAATCTAAAAATGTTCTGCTTAGCGCGGCGAGTTTTTCTTCGTCGTCCATTTTTCGCCTGCAGTTAGGAGAATGATTTATGACTTAAAATTGAAAAATAGGTGGATAGAGTCGGATATAAAGTCGCTTTAATATACTGAAAAAACGTAGAAATCAATGTAAGTGTAAACAATGAAATACTATAAAGATGTGTATAGTGTCCAACCTCGAAAAAAGTGCATGGCAGTCATGAACGCTTCCATTTGAAAAAGGAGTGAGAGGTTAGGACAGTGGTTGGAAAAACTACATTTCTTTTGTAGCGAACTACAACTACAACTACTTTGTTATAAATGTAGTTAACTACAACTACAACTACTTTTTTGAAATGTAGCGACTACAAACTACTTTTGAATTGTAGTCGCTACTTCGCTACTTAAAAAAAAATAAATAATTAAGAACATACATCGTTTGAGGATTGATCGAAAAAATTCGAAAAGTGGTTTACATTGATAAATTAACTCATTTGAATATGAAATAGAACTAGGAATTGTCTTTGAATTTATTTGTTACTTTTCCTTTTTGTTCCTTTTTTTTTGTTGAAATTTGTCCTTTTTAGATTTTTTTAACAATTTTTGCGAATATTCGCCACAGAAACGGATTTAAAAGTTGAAAGATTGAAAGAGTTCAACCTTTACTTTTTTTTTTAATTTCTTGCCAATGAATATTTAAGAACATGAAAATTATTTGAAGGAATGTAATGATGTCGAATAAACCAATCACATCAAACAGATAGAATGTATTTCGTCAAAATGGTGTATCTAAGATCAGCTCATATTTTTATGGTTCATATTTGTCATTGCGTCAGCTGCTGTACTCGTGCAAGATTTGTACCAGAGTCAATTAAACCTTGTTTTTGTCCTACGTTCTCTCTTTTTTTTATTTATTTTTTTTTTTTCATTTATTTTTTTTTTTTTTAGTTTAAAAGTAGTTTCCAGGAATCGCTACAAACTACTTTTTTTTTGTATCGCGCTACTCACTACTCTACTCTTTTTTAAAAGTAGTGCGCTACACTACAAACTACTAAAAAATGTAGCTACTACAGTAGTTTCGCTACTTGTAGCGCGCTACTTCCGACCACTGGGTTAGGAGACGCACTTGCATGTGCTTTCAGTTTTTACTTCCTGGTTGAATGTTACTTTGCATTTCCTCCCTGTTTTAGAAACATCAGACGAGAGCTCATGCATGCGCAAGTGCGAGGAAGGTCGCACGACAAACGATTAGACAGTAATACAGAGTGCTTAGACGCTAAATGTGTGTGTGGTTAGCTGCACATATTAATTTTAGTACTGACATGACGCTCTATATTTCTCCTGCATTCTGCATGAAAACCAGGAGTCGTTGAGGTGCAATTCTTTTAAAATGTTGGCTGTACTTTCTTTGAGAGTTTTAATATACTCCATTAAGGAATACTTTTTTTTCTCTTTCAAATGGGGATGCAGTAGAGGAGCAACCTTTTGCAGACCGAGTGCGATCCCCCAGATAAGCATCCATTTTTCCACGCAGCACCAGAATTGGCGGAATGCCATTACCATGAGAATTTTGACGCCCAGTTGCCGCCAGATGGAGGCACCTGGGCTCTTTTTGATGCGAAAGAGCACTAGGGTTTAATTTTGCCCAGGGATATTCAAAGCCAAACGAATACCCCAAGGGATCGTTTACATGCCGCATAATCATACGACATGGGCGCCGAGTTTTTTCCGCTTCCCGAAAATTCGCCGACTGGCCAACTCTAGGATCGAACCCGGGTTAACGGCGCAGAAAGCCGACGCTCTATCACCACGCCACCAAGTTGTAGTCGGCTGGAAGAAAGAATGTGACTGCGTATGTTTGTTGTTCTTTTGGGACACCGTGGCGGCATAAAATTAGGTTCCAAACTAAATAACGAAGCATCGACCAGACTGATTTGATAGGAGGAGGGGAAAAGGTGAATTCTTTACTTTACTAATAAAATGCGATGGTGTTGGGCAGTGTGTTCTCAGCAGATCAAAAAACGCCATAGGTGGCAAGCATACAAGAAGCGATCTTTTTAATATTCTAAGAGTAGAAGTTCTCTTGGTCAAAGGGAGGGTATTCTCCAAGGAGAGCATGGGGACGAAAAATTGCAGGAAAATTATATGCGATAGAAATAAAGTTAAAAATAAAAGAACTGATTCCAAGACAATTGAGAAAAATCATATTGGTTGAAAATTAGATAAAATGTACACAAATATAGCAGATAAATAAAATAAATACCGAGTTTCCAATTTAAATTTCACTGTTATAAACTGTAAAACTAACAATTTTATTGTTTCGTACAGTAAAGTTAGAAATTTTAGTTTATTACCATAACGTTCGCTGTTATACTGTAAAAACAACAGTATAATACTGGCAGCAGAGGTTCCAGTTTAAAACTGTAAATTCGCGGTAATAAACTGTAAAATTAGCAATTTTGCAGTTTGTAACTGTAAAAGTTGATATTTTATAGTTTATTACTGTAAAATTAGCAATTTTGCAGTTTTTTACTGTAAAGGTTAAAATTTTATAGTTTATTACTGTAAAATTAGCAACTTTTGCAGTTTGTTACTGTAAAAGTTGAAATTTTATAGTTTGTCATATTACTGTAAAATTAGCAACTTTTGCAGTTTGTGACTGTAAAAGTTGAAATTTTATAGTTTATTATATAACTGTAAAATTAGCAACTTTTGCAGTTTGTAACTGTAAAAGTTGAAATTTTATAGTTTATTACTGTAAAATTAGCAATTTTGCAGTTTGTTACTGTAAAGGTTGAAATTTTATAGTTTATTACTGTAAAATTAGCAACTTTTGCAGTTTGTTACTGTAAAAGGTGAAATTTTATCGTTTATTATATTACTGTAAAATTAGCCACTTTTGCAGTTTGGTACTGTAAAAGTTGAAATTTTATAGTTTATTATATTACTGTAAAATTAGCAACTTTTGCAGTTTGTAACTGTAAAAGTTGAAATTTTATAGTTTATTACTGTAAAATTAGCAATTTTGCAGTTTGTTACTGTAAAAGTTGAAATTTTATAGTTTATTATATTACTGTAAAATTAGCAACTTTTGCAGTTTGTAACTGTAAAAGTTGAAATTTTATAGTTTATTATTGTAAAATTAGCAATTTTGCAGTTTGTTACTGTAAAGGTTGAAATTTTATAGTTTATTAGCAACTTTTGCAGTTTGTTACTGTAAAAGTTGAAATTTTATAGTTTATTATATTACTGTAAAATTAGCAATTTTGCAGTTTGTTACTGTAAAGGTTGAAATTTTATAGTTTATTACTGTAAAATTAGCAACTTTTGCAGTTTGTTACTGTAAAAGTTGAAATTTTATAGTTTATTATATTACTGTAAAATTAGCAACTTTTGCAGTTTGTTACTGTAAAAGTTGAAATTTTATAGTTTATTATATTACTGTAAAATAAGCAACTTCTGCAGTTTGCAACTGTAAAAGTTGAAATTTTATAGTTTATTGCTGTAAAATTAGCAATTTTGCAGTTTGTTACTGTAAAGGTTGAAATTTTATAGTTTATTACTGTAAAATTAGCTACTTTTTCAGTTTGTTACTGTAAAAGTTGAAATTTTATAGTTTATTATATTACTGTGAAATTAGCAACTTTCGCAGTTTGTAACTGTAAAAGTTGAAATTTTATAGTTTATTACTGTAAAATTAGCTACTTTTGCAGTTTGTTACTGTAAAAGTTGAAATTTTATAGTTTATTATATTACTGTGAAATTAGCAACTTTCGCAGTTTGTAACTGTAAAAGTTGAAATTTTATAGTTTATTACTGTAAAATTAGCAACTTTTGCAGCTTGTTACTATAAAAGTTGAAATTTTATAGTTTATTATATTACTGTGAAATTAGCAACTTTTGTAGTTTGTAATTGTAAAAGTTAAAATGTTATAGTTTATTACTGTAAAATTAGCAATTTTGCAGCTTGTTACTGTAAAAGTTGAAATTTTATAGTCTATTACTGTAAAATTAGCAACTTTTACAGTTTATTAGCATAAAATTAGCTGTCTTATACTGTAAAAACAACATTCATTTTTTACAGTGTGTGTATGCAACTGAAAACGCTAAGCAGAAATAAGAATCTCTAAATAAATTGATTCCTGCTATTCAAATCTACAGAGGCTCTTTTCATTTATCCAGAAAAGAAATATTGAAACAATGTATTAGTTACGGTTAAAAATAGCCTGCATGCTGACTCCTTCAGGTCTCCCGCTCGCAATCGAGTGTTTTGCATCCCCATCATTGATTCCAGACCGCCTTGAGTTTTTTCATCTAATTTCAGGAAAACTTTATCCTTTTCCCGTCGTTTCCTTGCTCGGCCCAAATTTCAATTTTCAACAGAAAGTGGGTAGGGAAAATATCGATTCCGAGCCTCCCCCTCCACCCCCAGGAACACAACCTGTCTTTAAACAAACAATTGCGTCAAACCTGATCATCTGATATAGAGGGATGAGAGGGTGGGGGGAGTTTGAAAGAAACTCCCTTCTGCATATGTCGTTTGACTGAGCGGCGTTCAGGAAAAATCAAGTTTTTTTTTTTCAGGGAAAATCGGAAAGATGAAAAAATAAGAATCAATTTCGCTTCCGAATAGGAGGTAGCCTCAGACGCTACAACCTGTGCATTAGGCAGTAGCTTTCAACGAGAACTAATTAGCAATTAAGTCCTTATGATTATAGTATTTTTTGCAGTAAAATTTAGAGATAAAGTATAATTTTTCATACCCCTTTCCTTTCATAGGGTAATCTTGGGTGCAGTACCGAAAATTTTGAGTCTCAACTCATCTAAAAGAAGGGAAAGGATCTGAAGTTTAAACATTGAAATTACATTTGCCTTTATCCCAACTGCCCCTAATTTCAACACTTTTTTCGTCAAGTTATACCTTTTGAAAATATGCATTAACGAATATAATAAAGTGAATTTTGTTTTCGAATTAAAAAGTTAAGAATTAAAAGTGGTGAATTCGCATTAAAGCATCATTCATTCTTTATTAGCATCTGGCTTAGACTCCAGAGAGATGTTGACAAAAACAATTTCGATGTCAAACTTGATGTCAAACGAGCAACTGAATAACTTGATGCTAAATTAAACTTGAATACATAACTTTGCATAATTGATGTTGGCCTGCTTTTAAGCCTTTTAACAGTCATGGAAGCACTTTGACTTTAATTTGCATTTATTTCAGCAAATAGGGGGGAGTTGTTCTTTTTTATATTCTTAAAAGAGAATATGGATGGTCTTTTGAAGTGAAAGCATTTTAGAATTGGAAATACGTTTGTTCTCAAAGTGCTTTCAAAGTTTTCGTTAATGGCATGGGCTTTTGAAAGTGAGACAACAGAAAGCCTCCGTGAGACTTTGGATATTAATGAACTCGAAGTCTATATTGCTTGACTCTTCATTTCGATAATTGGAGTTTGATTTTGAAAGTGACAAAAAAATGTTTATGCTTTTAAAGTAGAACTGAAAATAAATTGATAAAAACAAAGTAAAGGAAACGAAATATTTTGAACGACTTTAGACTCGCACTTTGAGGTTACAAGGGACAACTTTTCAATGAAGAAGACCTAAGCGGAAATATGAAAGACTTTCCGGAAAAAACTACAATTACTTGGTTCTTATCAATACATTCTCAGCACAAAGTTATTGCTTTATTTTTGAGATTGAGAATGATTTTCTTCGTAACTGTCTTATTTTCATTTTTTTTCATGTGTAGTTTCATCTGTTATATCCAAGAGTAATAATTCTTATAATAGGGATGCACCGATAAGCAAATTGGCCGATTACCGATTACCGATTAATCGGATGTTGATAATCGGCCGATTAATCGGCAGGGCCGATTAATGATAAGGATGATTGTTATTTTTCCATCACTGTCTTTTCTCTCTTATAGAATTCCGAATTTGGAGAAAGTAAGTAATTTATTTCTGAGACAAGATTTTTTTCCAATTTCCTAGTTTTCACAAAATGATTTCACTATTTTATCAAATTTCTTAGAACCAATTTTCATATTATTTTCAATCCTATTACATTTACACATTGTTAACTATTTTAATTGGACATAAAAATTCAAAAAATAGGGGGGTGGGGGAGTCTGTGGTGAGCACTCCAATTTAGGAGTACTTTTAATTAAAATTTTTTTAATAATTGGTAGCAACTTAATTCTTTTCTTTTATTCTTTGTGAAATCTAGAAGTTTCTAAAAGCACTGTGCTAAGGAGGTAACTATCGTCACATGAAAAATGTTGCAACATTGTCTTTGATATTTACTCAAAGTAGGAGAATTGATTTATTAAACACTTTATATCAACTTTGAGGATTATTATGACTGTTTATAAAATTATTTCTCATAGTTTCTTAGTTAAGGTATACTTTGAAGAATAATATTAAAAAAAATATTTTTTCGGCCGATTAATCGGTCTGACATTGCCGATTATTAATAATCGGTAAAGTGGCCGATTATGGCCGATTAATCGGTGCTGCCGATTAATCGGAGCATCCCTATTTACTAAACTAGCAAGGGTCATTCCACAAAAAGCTGCCATCTTGTTCCGCACGTGACCCAAGTAGCACACTTCGTTTTTTAAAGGTTTTAAAATGGTTATTAACGTTGTGACAACGGATTAAAAACGTTTATAAAACGTTTAAACGTTTTTTGTGCTACCTGAGGACGTTCACGTATTTCATCAAAAAGTGTGATTTGAAAAGGTAATGAATGAAATTTTGGTGGTTAAGAGATCACAAACCGGTGTTGGATTTCTTTGGAAGATAACTCTTTTATCAATTATTTTTTATGATTATTACTTTTTTTAAGAAATATATAACTGTCACG
Source organism: Uloborus plumipes (assembly GCA_038373865.1). Classification (NCBI taxonomy): domain Eukaryota; kingdom Metazoa; phylum Arthropoda; class Arachnida; order Araneae; family Uloboridae; genus Uloborus; species Uloborus plumipes. The sequence continues at coordinate 9,747 of JAXGGA010002934.1, forward strand.
TGGGGGGGGGGGGATGAAATGGCGGAAGTTTTGTGGAATGGACCGTAACAAGTCTCATAATTTTATGTGTCTAAGGAAGCAAAAGATACTTCGAACACAATTGTTGCTGGTACCATACGGTGTATTTAGTCAGAAAGATACTACTAAATCAGAGATACTGTCCAATAGATTACCAAACAGCGACTGCTTGACTCAAAATTGGATAGCTCAGGGGTCTCTCAGTTGAAAATGACAAAAAAATCTATCTCACCTGTAAAAAATGCTGTCGACATCTAGCCACTCCTGAGCATATTCTAGGATGCATAGGGCTTTGAAAGATGGACTCAACATCTAATCCCCTGCTTGTCATAGATTTTTTAACAGTCAACAACCTACTGGAGTTGATCTGACTTATGTCAGATCTTAGGATAAGTAACAACGCAACAACATCATACTGTATTTTTAGGCTTTTTCTGCCGTGAGAATGACTTGAGAAGAAGCAATCTTATTAAGTCACTTTGCACTTTGAAAATATAAGAATATTTTATACCAAGAGTCAATGTATATTTCTTAAAGCAACACTTAAATATTATTGCTCTTTTCAAGCATTGAAATCAAATCATGCACTCCTGGGTAAGGGTCATTCCATAGAAATGTCAACCTCAGCCGAAGAAAAAAAATTACCGAAGTGAAAAAAGTATCAAAAAATAAATAAATAAATAAATAAAAATCATACAATATAAGTTTAAAAAGAATTGAAAAAGTATTGTAATTATCACTGAAATTAACCATAATAAATAGTTTGTAGTGTGTTTACTGCTTGTTATTCGATGGTTGCGTCAGTCACTTTACATTAGTCACACTCCATCTTGAGTAAAAGTGACACTTAAGACGAAAAAAAATTAAGATTTAATAAATGTGTTTTCTGTTTTTAACAGTCAACTTTACACATTTTTCAAATATATCATTCAATTTTTATCATTTGCTTAACTTTGAGAAATTTTTGCCTCACAACATGAGCAATAATTTTCAGGGTTGCAAAAATGTTACGTTAGTCACGCTGCTATTTTGGTTGAAAAAATATCTACTCTCAGTAATTTTGTTTTAAATTCTTGATCGAAATGATACATAGATACCATGTACATTGTAAATTCACCAGCATAACTAAAAAATATTTTTTATCCTTTAAGTTAAAAGTAAAAACAGTTAAAAAATCAGCTCTGAATGTTACGTTAGTCACTATGGAATAACCCGTAAGCTATTTCGCCATAATCAAAGACATCCAGACTACTAAGTTTGTAAATCATTGAAAACGTCGTTTTCTTCCAAACATACAAAAGTTTGCTACAAACTCGTTACAAATGCACAACCTTAAGCTAAAATGTTTCAAATCAAACCCGAGTCAACAGATTAGCATAAAAGATATCGGCTCTTTCGTTCCGTACTCGTATGCCTTTTAAACTTCCGAAAAGTGTTTCGAACGCTTTTAATTTGCATTTGTTTAAGCTAAATGATGTTCGTTTTTTCTCAGAGGAGTTACTGCCTTCTGATGTTTCAGAGAAGAACATATCTTTGCCGATTGATATTTATTTCAGAATCTTATCAAAGCACATTTCCGGTATTTACATTCGGAACAACATTTTTAAAAGGCGTAAATAATCATAGGCGAAATGTTAATGGGCAAATAACCATATCTTAAGTGTGAAAATAAATTCACATAGCTTAATGTAAATTTTAATTTAATATTTTAAACGCTTAAAACAGGAAGCTTAAAATTCTTCGTAACACTTAAACTTTCAGATGTCTATCGGATATTCATTCAAGTTCGAAAATAATATCCACTTGTCACGAAAATCTTCACTTGTTTGTTGCAAATAACCCATGAAAAAAAAGGAGCTCTTAACTTTGCTTTGTAGAATGATTTTCCAAACTAAATTAAACCAAGAATAAATTATGTCAGCTTGAAATGAAGAGCAAAACATTTTAAAAATTTACTAAGAAATTTTTATTTTCCTTTTGCACTTTTTGTAGATTTTAGTTTATGATGTGATCATGACGGTTTTTCCCTTGATCAGAGATTTTGTCTGAATGCAAAGGCTTGTCAAGACAGACGTGTGAAATTTCGGTTGGCAAAACTGTTGTGTTTTGGATATTAACACAGTCATTGACATGATAATGAGTCTGGCTTTTTATTTGGAAAACAGACAGAACTGATTTTTTTCTATGCCATTTCCATTAGTAAATAACGTTAGCCATCAAAAATAATCCATTTTTTAATGTGATTCTTAACTTTTAATTCTACAATGAAAAGAACAAGATAAGGGAAAAGCTCCAATTTCTTCTAATACAACAATGATGCCGTCTTGCAGAGTACAAAAACATCTGGGTAGTATTGGAAGAGTCAGCAATGCCCTCAACTTAGTGAATTGAAGAATTTGACTCAATAATAAAAATTCTTTGAGCTCATTAAGAGATAATTTTGACCACATTGCAACCTTAAATTACTGAAAATGTCAATATGCATCAGGGACGTCATTTCAAGTTTTTCCAGGGTGGGGGCAAAGGGTGAAAACTCTATGCAATTTCATCGGAAATCAGCAAAAACCACTCCCACTTGTATGTAAATACATTGATTTCTCAAAGTCGGGGGGGGGGGGCAAGTGACCCCCTCTGCTCCCTTAAATGGTGGGCCTGGTGTGCATAAAAAATGAAATTAAAATGGCTTGCCATTTTGAAAAATAAACTGAACCATCCATATAAGCCGTGTAAAATTTAATGGTTTTTAAAAATAAAAGCATTTTATAACCGGATGAGTGACCATTGTACAAATGCACATAACAAATTACACTTTGCATTTTTTTTAAATTAACACTCGGAAGCAAGTCAAAGCAGTACCAAAAATACAAGAGCACGCTATTCGTCGCAGAAGCAATAAAAACTACAACAAGTATCTACTCTGCCATTTAACGGCAAGAATTTTCCCTATCGTTTCCAAAAACATCTTCGATGCAATTATCAAAATGAATATTTCAGGTAAGGTACACCCTAACAAACCCACTCATGGGAAAACGGAGCAGCTTAATGAAAAACAGAAGAGGAAACATTAATATCAGCTTCTCGCGGAGCAAAAAAAAAAAAGGTAAGTGGAAAATACAGAGTGAAAAATTGAAAAATAAAACTCTCTCTCCCCCACTCTAAACAGGGGACTTTATCCCTTTTAAACTGATGGAGTTCGGGATGCCGTTAGAGCGGAGTTGAGTTGTGGGGGAAGCGAGCATGAAACAGTAGTTCTGGTAATTTTCGAAATGAAACCGGAGCCGGCGCGGGGGCTGATGGGAATATATTCCTCGGTGAGGCAAAGCCGACGGAAATGTGAACTGAAACGTGACGAGTTTTTCGTTCGCGCGTTTGTAGGAGGCGGAACGAAATGGAACATTATTTCAGAGTCCACCCCCTTCCTCCAATGTTTTGTACAATGTAATGGATTGGGAGCTTTGTCACACTTTTGGGGAATTTGTTTTAGTTTTTTGTTCTTTTTCTCTACCCCTGGCGTATTTTATATATTGGAGTACTCAATCACTGCTGAGTACTTTAAGCGAAACTGGTGTGCAATGACGTATATTACATGTTTAGGTAGTTTATACATTTTTCATTCCCTCGATTAGGATGATTATATCGTGAATGCTGGCCGGAAAATCGATTTAAGGCAGTGACCCGGTCACCAACTGTAGCATATATTAAGACAAACTAACCTGAAACTATTTCTGGTATTCATTACTTCACGCAACGTTACACATTTACTTTTGGTAAAATATTTGCTTTAATGTAGAAGCAAAGCTTGTTTCAAGGAAAAAGTTAACCCATTTATGCCCAGTAGCCTAAAAACGGGACGCTTGTTAGTTACTGCATACAAAAACCTGTAATAGGTATATCCTTTTACTAAAGCTGTTTTTCACAAGTTAAATAGTCCTTCTTCTTGAGAAAATCAGTTAGAGCTATTATTTGGACATCAGAGTTTATTTATTGACAGCTATTTTCAGACAAATCAGTCAAGCAACGATCTACCATGGGTTGCCACAGAAAATAAGTTTTTGTTGCGAACTTATTTTGTATAAAATCAAATTATTTTAAAATAATTTGCTTAAAATTGATCACAGATGCCTTCTGCAATGTTACTTTGCAAAAGTAAAGTCAAGTAAGGTCGTATTTTGCTCACATATCTGCAAAATATCCCATAAACAGGATGTTAAATGACTTAATAAATATGGCAACGGTGAACTATTTTAGCCTAAAATGTATGTAAACCATTCCAAGTAAGAGTTTTAAGCAGATAAAAATTGAAAAAAAGTGTTAAAAAAAACTTGGGCATAAATGGATTAATGGCAAAGTGTGCTTTTAGCTGTGAAATGCATACTATTTTAATTGAATGGTATTTTTTAAATTAATGTACTTTGTCCATTAACAACAAACGAATGACTATTATTCAACTTAGCAGAGATGGCCTATGACTCCTCCTTTTTTCAGGATTGTCCATTTTTAGGAAGGGGTGATACGCAGATGAAAATTGAGGAACGGGATGCACAATTGCGGCATTGGTTATAAAGCTTGAATACGTCACCTTGCTTACCTTTAATTGGTCTCCCAATTTGAGAAATTAGCCAAAGAGGAACCTATTTTAATTTTTGCACAATCGAGAAAGATTTCTCATCGGATACAGGAAAGTAGGTGGGTCTTGGTTTTATATCTGTCCGCAGCCATTGGCCATTGACTGCAGCGCCTCCAACTGTTCATTTAAATTTAAAAACAAAATGGTAACATAAGGGTTGCAATACAGAAAGCAAAGACTTGTTTTCACTTCCTCGCCAAATGCAGGTGTGGCTTGAAGAATTATTTAATATTTCATAAAACTTATCACTTCGCCAAAATGTCGCTAAACTTGCAAATATGGCACACTGGAGTTTCTTCCTTCTCTACCTATTTTAAGCAATAGACTCGTTTTCTCATTTGATTGACACCGGCCATCTCGTCGCGGTTGAATAATACTATTTATTTCATATATGTCTTGTGTCGAAAGTTCTGGTCTAAACAACACGCCAGGGTGTGCTAGATGATGAGAAGTAAGAGTATAATTTGAACTAACGGTTGGATATATGATTGTAACCCTTGTATAAGGCAACACGTTCTAGACTAAGCTAGTGGAATTCACGGGCATGACCTTCTCCCCCTCCTAAATTTCAATGAAATTTCATGCGAAGCTATGTTTTCAAGGTACTTAGTATTGAAATGAAAGAAAAAATATTTTTATATAAAATATCCTTCTCAGAAAATAAACAAATCATTTTCAAAAAGAAGAAAAAAGAAAAGTAACAATAACTATTTTTAAAAAGAAATTCATTATTAAAAGTTAACTGTGAAAATATGATTCAATTATAAAAATTCATCAAATGAAAGTAAAATATCTTTATGTATCCAATCAAAATTTTTTTCCTCAAGCTTTATTTCTTTTCTATTTTTATAAGTGCGCACAATTCTATCTATGACACCTTCACAAAATAATAAACTTCAAAATGTGATTAAATAAAGAAATACTCTTATGAAATAGATTATCACAATGAAGATGCTTCAATCAATATTTTACCATGTTCTTAAAAATCTTGTTAATAACCATATCTGGCATAAAACCATTACCTTATTTAAATATTTATTTTTAATTGAGAAAAAGCTCTTCACAAAATTCTTAATACTCCTCCGAAAGAACTTAATTGAAATATTAATTCAAAATATGTTCTTAATTTATTTAAGAGTATTTGAATCTCCTATGCAAATTAGTTCGACCAAAAAATTCTTTAGGTTTGAGTTACGCAAATCTCTTAATACCTGCTTTTAGTTCACTTCCACATTTTAATCCTCCAGTGAAATTTATTTCATTTCACTTCTATTACCGGCAAATACATTTCCAAAGGAACTTTTCCCCGCAATTCCCTTTTCATTACACCCCTCCCCCCACCGTACCGACGACTTAATCTCTCGAACATCGCAGCCAATCAAAATAGCGGGATTTTCGAAAATCAACTCCGATGCCACAACAAAGGGGGAAAAATAATAAAAACAAATAAAAGATTACGAATACCAGAAGCAATTAAATCTGCTCGCCTCATACGATTCATGGGGATTTCGCAGACAATATTTCACGGGGCTTTTCGCGACTTAACACTTTATCGTCTGCGCTCCAAAAGAAAACAAAAGCCTCCAGGAATCTCAACACCACAATAAATTGTGGAAAGTGATCATTATCAGCCGATCTTTTTCGTGGTCTTTTGCGCCGCCAGAGGGCAGAGCGAGCGGCTGAATTTTTAATATTCAGTGGAAATATTTCATTATGTGCACTGTAACAAAAGTCGCTGTTTAGCTTAGGCAAAACTTGTTAATAGCTCCCTAGAGAAAGAAATAAATATCGCAGGTGTATAGAAACTCAAAAGATGATTAAAACTTACCTTTGTTATCAATAAAAACAACAACTCGTTTTTGTCACTTGCTTCTTTTTTCTTCTTATTAGCGAATTTAGTAAGTTTAAAACATTATTCTGCAAAGGCGTCTTTACTGTAAAACACTAGTGCACTGCAAAAAAATCGGCAACCGAGATTCCAGTTTAAAACTGTAAAACACTAGTGCACTGCAAAAAATCGGCAACCGAGATTCCAGTTTAAAACTGTAAAATTCACAGTAATAAACTGAAACTAGCAATTTTACAGTTTCTTACTGTGAAGTTAGCAATTTTACAGTTCATTGTCTTAAAATTCAGTTGTATTATACTGTAAAACAACAGTATAATACTGGCAGCAGAGGTTCTAATTTAATACTGCAAAATGCACTGCAATCAACTGCAAAATTATCAATTTTGCAGTTCATTACTGCAAAATGAGCAATTTTACAGTTTACGACTGTAAAAGTAGCAATTTTACAGTTCATTACTGTAAAATTAGTAATTTTTAGTTTATTACCATAAAATTAGTAATTTTTAGTTTATTACCATAAAATTAGTAATTTTTCGTTTATTACCATAAAATTAACTGTATTATACAGCAGAAACAACAGTAATTTTTTAACAGTGTGAGAAATAAAGAAATTATTTCGTGTGGAAAATTAAAGAAAATATTGTGAGACGTACACGTTATATCACACGCATGATAGGAGATATACAGACATGTATTTCAGAGTTACTCGTACAAGAATCCCATTTGTCAATGCAATAGAGTTGCTATAATAGATCTCAAACGGGATTGTCCTTTTTTTCATTAGATCATCGTTTTTTGCACTGAAGAGCGATTGAATAAGTGCATGAACACTGAAAAAATGAACTGTTGTTTTTAGAGTATAATTCTGTCAGTCGGGGTGGCAGTTTAATCTTTTGGAACCGGGCTGTTTTTTAGAAATTTTTCTTTCAACCGTACGACAGTTGAACCACAGATTTCTTTTCCATTGAAAAGAGAAGGTATGAACTGTCGTAACAGACGTATGAAACCTTGAAAAAATCCCCGCCTCCAAAGGGTTCGAGTGAAAATCTCAACCCCGTCCTCTAAAAAAAAATAGTTACGGTACAGCATGTGTACCGCCCGGCTTCTAAAGGTTAAAACTGTAAAGTTAGCAAGTGTACAGTTTATTACTGAAAAATGAGCAATTTTTACAGTTTATTACAATAAAATTAGCTGTATTATACTATAAAAACAGCATTATTTTTTTACAGTGCTGTTATCTACAAATTATGCTATTTAACTTTGTCATGTTTCCTATTACGAGAGGTATAAGATTATCCCATTTTGGATGACGTTGCGGAGTGTTTATGGTTGAGTAAAATACACAAAGTGAGAAAGAACAAAATGATGCCAAAGAGCTAGAGAATTGAAAGTGTACGCATAATGTACAAAGCAACATACTGGGCTTTTAAGCGAATTAACGTTTGGCAGTCTTCGTGGTGAGAAATCTAATATATAATTTTTAAAATTAATGACATTTACAGTTTTAAATTATAGTTTGTTTTCTCCATCAGTAATGAACTGTTGCTGTTTGTTGTCGCTGAAACTATTCGGGTGTGCAAACCCATGCAGACAATTATACCCGAACTAGAGCTCCTTTAGAGGACAGGCTGACTTGTCCGACATTTTGGTTTCAAGACATTCTCGGATTCAGCCTTGTTACAGGCATTTGAAATACATTAATATTATACCTGGTTGCTTTGGCGTAAAATAACTTATGATTAGTTGGATAAAGCACCACATGAGGTAAATTTAAAAATATAACTTTTTTTCGAATTTAAAAACAGTTTATTGGGAAATGTTTTATGAAAGTGGGTCCATCTTCATATTGCACTTGTTTTAAGCCTGAGTTTATGAAATGTTTTTGTCATTAGACAAATATCATCTATGCAGCTACAATTCAAGCTTAGCTTCTACTTTTCTTCAATGCGACTTGAGTACAGATACCAGTGGTTCAACGCCCACCGTTTTGGAACCAAAATGTCGGATGAGTCAGCTCCCCTCTTATAGGAGCCTTAACCCGAACTAAGAAGAAATGTACGGGTTCCGTTTATAAAGAACTTGTGAGGTAGAAGTAGGACTTATATCGGACAGCACACGCTAGATGGCAGTACCATCTATCACCATTTCGATAATTTTGATCCAAACCCGAATCCAATTATTTCCTCTTCAGCACCCCAGGATGTAATAATTTTTTAAAAGAAATTCACCCTGACTAAAGATGACAACACAAGTCATTTCATGTGTTTCAACTTGAGAAGTACTGTTAAAACTACAGGTTTCACAAGGCGCCTTTAAGGGTAAAACGTTGCAGTGAGGGTAAAACGAGTAGAGTGGCACCCCCGAGGGGTGCCACTCGGCTCCCTATGGCACCTTGAAAGTGCCAATGGTGTGCTATAAGACACCCATAGTAAGGGTCCTATAAGAAGGGAGCTGACTCATCCGACATTTTGGTTCCAAAACGTGGGTGTGAACCACTGGTATCTGTACTCAAGTCGCATTGAAGAAAAATGGAAGCTAAGCTTGAATTGTAGCTGCATAGATGATATTTGATTATTTTTGTGTATATGACAGAAACATTTCATAAACTCAGGCTTAAAATAAGCGCAATATGAAAATAAACCCAATTTCATGAAACATTTCCCAATAAACTTTTTAAATTCGAGAAATAAGTTATCCTTTTAAATTTACCTAATATGGTGCTTTATCCAACTAATCAAAAGTTATTTTACGCCAGAGCAACCAGGTATAATATTAATGTGTTTCAAATAACTGTAACAAGGCTCTAACCAAAATGTCGGACAAGTCGGCCTGTCCTCTAAAAGAGCTCTAATCCATGAGGCACCTTCAAGGGTGCCATTGGGAGTCAAGTCGCACTCCTCAGGGGGTGCCGCTGGTGTTACAACGGTTCACTCTTAAAGGGCTTGTGCAATAGGGTGGGGCGAAAAATAAAAAATTTTTCAGATCAACTTCTAATAGCTGCCAAAAGTTGTCTTTGGTGATAGTTAGCTTTTGTGCAAAATTTGAGAAAAATCGGTTAATATCTTCAGGGGGCGCTGCGATCGCAAAGTTTTACCATAGCTTTGTTATGGATTTTATGGTTAAAATATCAAAAAGAATGCCTTTAGCTAGTCTCTTTGCGTTTTTTTACTCAAAAGATGTTTTCATGCATTAAAAGCATATGAAATGACTCACAAACATTATTTTATATGAGAAATTTGTATTTAAAGAAAATCACTTGTTTTTCATGTTTTTGTTTCTTTTTAAATGCTTGAAATATAAATATATCATATAAAATAATGTTTTTGAGTCATTTCATATGCTTTTAATGCATGAAAACATGTTCTGAGTAAAAAAAAAAACGCAAAGAGACTAGCTAAAGGTATTCTTTTTGATATTTTAACCATAAAATCCATAACAAAGCTATGGTAAAACTTTGCGATCGCAGCGCCCCCTGAAGATATTAACCGATTTTTCTCAAATTTTGCACAAAAGCTAACTATCACCAAAGACAACTTTTGGCAACTATTAGAAGTTGATCTGAACAAAATTTTATTTTTCGCCCCACTCTATTGTGCAACCTGTAGTTTTAACAGCGTAAGTTTCTTATGACGTTTAGTATTATTAGCAATGCAGCAGAAAGCAGATAAAACTCTAAAATTGAAACAATCTAAAAATACAAAATAAAAGCACAAAAGTATCAGCCATCATCATTTTCATCTGTATCGGTAAAAAAGTATTTTCGCCCTCATGATTATCCAAGCCTGCAATTTCACACTTTCTAAAAATATTTCCCAGCGACACTTTCTCCGAACAAAATGTATAATTACGAAAAGAGAACGATGCTATTTAAAGTATCGAGAAAAAAAAAAGCCGTATGTTTAAATTTTTCAGAAATTATCTCTCACCGAACATGTTAATGACACGCATAAATCGAAATTTGGTGAAGCGTTTAAACTAATATTAAGGATTGGAGATAAACTTTAGTGGAGTGCTGTTTAATTCTTTAGGTGATAATTTTGATCATTATTTAAAATAAATGAGATTTGTTTCTTTTTAAAATATACCCTGCTTTGCAACGTCGTAATTTTAAATGAAGTTAGCGTTGTGAATAAATGCATGTGATTGAGTAGGAATTAACCATTTTTAAATGAACATAATACGAGTGTACGTTTTTTATTATATGAATGACAAATTATTTTTGCCTATGTTTAACATTTTTTCGTACCTAAGAATTTGTCTTTCATTAACAATTTTGATGGATAAAAAAAATAATAATAAGAGTCGTTAGGTAATACAAAAATATATATATATATCGTTCGTATTGAAATAAAAAGTGACACCCTAAAAATAATATGCTCTAATTATTAATCACATAACATTTCTTTTTTGTTAGGAGAAACTGAGGATAGTTTTGGAGAGTAAGGGCCCTGCTCCACATTGACGTAAAGCAGAAAAATAAATCAGAAGTGTAAAATGGAGTAAATAGTGTTCCTATGGAAAGTATTCGGATTTTCGGTTTCTGCCTTCAGTTTCGGTCGCGTTTTACGCTGATGTGGAGCAGGGCCCTATAAGAAACATAAACCGTTATATTTAATTTATTTTTATTATTATTATGAATTTTATGTCTGTGTTATCTTGGCGAGAAACTTAATCAAATTTAAAAAATACATTAAACGACGTTTAATACAGGTTGCCCATTCCTTGAGAAAACTAAGTATAGTCCATGCACTTTAAAAATTGAATGTTGTTTTTACTGTATAATGCAGCTAATTTTATGGTAATAAACTGTAAAAATTGCTACTTTTGCAGTACTAAACTGCAAAATTGCCAATTTTACAGTAATAAACTGTAAAATTTCTAGCTTAACAATTTATTACCATGCATTTTAGTTTTAAACTGGAACTTCAGCTGCCAGTATTATGTCTTTGTTTTTACAGTAGAGTACAGCTAAACTTTAAGGCAATAAACTGTAAAATTGCTGACTTTACAGTAAGAAACTGTAAAATTGCTAGTTTTACAGTTTATTATTGTGCATTTTGTAGTTTTAAATTGGAACCTCCGCTGCCACTATTATACTGTAAAAACAACAGTTAAGTTTTTGCAGTATGGTATCTTCGAACTTTACAAAAAGTAGTAACTTTCAACTCACCCTTTTCAAGGATCATTTATCTCTTTCAAGAAAACCAAGTATAAATCATTTAACTTCTTTTCAACGGGGTAAATACCGCGAAAAAACCTGAATACATGCACACATATTTAATTCAGTAGAATAAAGAAAAAATAAACCCATCGTCTTCTCCGCTTTCTCCTCTTGGGGGAACCCAAGGAACGACCCCTACAGAATTAATAAAGTTAGAAGGATAGAATGTCTCTGAGGCACTCATTAGTTCATTATTCATCTAATTTACGGGATCTATCAATTTCCATAATCATACGCCCATGCAAATTTAATAGCACATGCTCATTAGCACGCGCGGGCGAAGGCAGGGGGCGGGGCAGTCCCTGATCCCTCTCAGTCCAAGTGGAAGATTGCGACTTAAAATGGAATGAGGCTGGTGTTTGGAAACATTGGTTCTAAGAGTACACCTTAAGCTTCGAATCTTTACAGTTAATCCGTAAGTAAGATTAAAATGGGCTCTTATTACACAATTAAATAATTTTAAAGTATTATTTTCCATATATGATTTTTTTCAGAAGCGTTGAAAGAAACATTCAACCAATATTTCTTGCTTACAATACAGTTTAAGGCGCTCAATCTATGCGTTTAATTTTATTTTAACATGCTACATCCAGAAAAGATGTAATTCTAATAGCTCAAAAATGAAACTAAGCGGTGTTTTGTATTCATGAAACCAATTTAGTATGAAAAATAAAGTAGTACCTTTGTTGAGAAAGAAAACATTACAATGTTCAATCGCACGATGTTGCATACAGCTGCATACACACATAGAAGTGTAATAATTACATAGAAGTGTTTCGAGCTACAAGGACCTCCCTTCCCCCTCTCAATTCAGTATGTTAAACTGTTTTCTATTATTACAATCCCAAAACAATAATTGTTGCATTTAAGAAGGGAAATGCAAATGCAGTTTGTTCAATTAATGATGCAACATTTAGTAGATTAATTTCTATTTCTTACCCTATTTTTAAGGCAACATCCAGTTACTATTTATTCAAAGAATTCAGTTATAAATAAATTTATTTCAAGCATTCAGATATAAAATTTTGCTCAAAAATATATTTTACTCCCTTTTCACTTATGTATTCAGAATAAATATTTTAAATTCTATGAAGCAAGAGTAAAATCAGTTTTACCTAATTATGGCATAAATTTAAGTGACCAATACTTTTTTACCACAACCTTCACCGAACACTTTTTGTCACAATTATAAAACAACTCTTCTAGATTTAATAAAGTAAACGTAAACTTTACTGTCTCTAATGATAAAACAAATTGAATAGCTTCTGCATTTTTTTTTTATTTTAATGATATCTAGGGGAACAATTATTCTACTGATTATATCTATTTAAACAGCAATTACCCTAGATATTTGGAAATATGAATAAAATCAATTTTGTCTAACACAATATTGATCTGTCTATTTCTCATTATTTTTAATGGTTTACCAGAATATGTATCGCACAATAATATCGCTAAAATAATTTTACTATGTACCCAGCAGTAAGAGAAAAACTTTTTCCAAATATAAAATTTATTTAATTAAACTTTTTTTGATGCATCCGCAAAAGTACTTTAGTAAGGAATCAATTGAAATATCTGTTTTCCGTAAAATTAAGTTTTGTTTTGAAGCTTTTCTGTTTCGCAGGAGAAAGAAAAAAAACATGTTGTTCTTGAACTAAATTAAAAAAAAAAGCTAGTTATCAATTTTAGAATTCGTAGTTTCAGCGATATTTGCACCATGATTTTATAAGAGATTTAATTTTATCTGTGTTACAAGACAAGGGGTAATGTTATTTGAACAAGATTCAAGCTTTTATCAATTGTTTTCGACTATTTCAATGAAAATTGATTAGCTTCATACCGTTTAGGCCTAACAACTTAGAAATTGCATCAATTATTTTTATTCATAGCAGTTTTAGCTCAAGAGTCATGCCACTTGGGATTAAAACATAGTTATTATTTCTTCAATGTGCAAAGCAAAATAATGTAAACTTTTATACAACCATTTTAGAAGTCTATTTACCCCTTTTCAGCTGAAAATGCTGATTTTTTGGGTTCGTTTCATATTTTTAAGTTATCGTTTCTTTAATAAACAGAAATATTTGTTTTGCTGATTTGCTATCTTACGAAACTCAATTATTGGACTTTTTACTTTCAAACTCCACTACCTTTTGAAGAATAACGTTAATAAACGTTTTATTCCTTAAGTTGAAACTATCTTTGAGCTTAGTTAGTTCTTCTTTTGTCTTCTCAACTGACTTACAACTACAGAAAACAAAGAAAATTGCAAAACTTTTTGATGTCCAAATGAAGCAGACATAATAGTTATCTCTTATATATTTTCTGCATTCTAAAAACTAAATTTAAAATATTTAATTTTATTACTTATGCATTTCTACGATTGAATTTATGAAATTTTTCCTCCTTGGAATTAAATGAAACAGTTAGTTCTTGGTTTGATGTTTTCCCCCTTGATAACATCAAACCCTACGGAAAGGAGCATAAACTACAAACAAAACTATCCTATCGATTCTAGTTCATTACATTACTTAATTATTAAAGTTCCAGAAATGAGGGAATATAAGTTAGTCCAAACCTTTTTCTCTCCATCAAATTACAAATCGATAAACAGCTTAAAGGTTCTAATCTCCAAAATTAATTTTATACCGAACGTCCCATTGTTTCAACTCCTTTCGCTTCACTTGACCCAGAACTTCCTGGAATTAAATTTCCGTTACCCAGGGGATAAACTGAAGTGAAATAATCTAGAGACTAGTGGTACCAATAAAAATAGGACGCCACGTAGATGGTCGGTTTTCAATATTGGTCTTTGCATCCAATCTTCTGATAGCTCATTCGAGCGCGAAATAAAGCAAAAGCAATTATTGCTCAATAACAAGTTTCGCTTCTTTTAAAGAAGTTTGTGTTTAATATTTAGATTTCAAGAGTTGGTAATTTGAAGTTTAAGGACTACACGGTGGAAATAGTTTGTTAATCTTTGTATTCATCCTTACGATTGCATGAACAAAAGAGTGATTACTTTTTTGCACAAAACAAGCAACTTTTGAGAAAGTTTTTGTTTAATATTAGATTTGAAAACTATGCAACTCTTGCTAAATTGATAGCAACGAAGTTTTAAAGGTAATACAAAATGGTTTTATCTCATATCTAAAGTATAATATTAGTGTTAAAGAATTTAAGTTTTATAAAAGTCAGGCTACTACCTTCGCACTTACCTACCAATAACTTTTTTCAAACGAAAAATGTAAACTAAACTGATTGGTTTTGGCCTTTTTGGATAATTTGAAAAGAATTAAATTTGAAAGAATGATTATTATCCCTTTTTTGCCTTAGTTCTCATTTGACTACTTCTCAAAGAATAGATATCGCGACAAACACTAGAAACTCCCTTAGTGGGTACAAATTAGATATCTTAATTTTCCAATTTTTTAACACCTCGCAATTACTTCATAAATAAATACATTCGTGCTGAAAAGTAAAATTAACAGCTAAGGCAGGGATTCAAGTGAAACACCACTGCGATCGCTTCGAATTGCAATCGCTACTGGAAGTGAATTACATTATCATCAACTTAAATTGGCATGACGTCACTACGGGTGGAGCCAATAAGAGCTCACAAGCACTCAGCGATCTCCTCTTATTCGCCAAGTAGGCTGTGACGTTTTCTCTAGCTCGTTTTTCATAGGCAAACGTCACGCTGACGTCACGATGTTTTTATCAAGAAACGTTCTAATGTAATTCATTTCCAGTCGCGATTGTAATTTGCAATTGCCTGTTTCACTTGAATCCCTGCCTACGTTGAAAAGCACAAAATTTGTAAATAAATGGATATGCGTATTTGTGGGCTACTAGGACCCTCACTTATTAGGGCGAAAGAGGGAATCTGATCGATGGAAAGATGGAAGTTCAAAGAAAAGATTTTTTTATATATTCTTTTTACAATGTTATTTACAATTTTACGGAAAAACCGCATATGTATCGCTGATTGAAATTCGACGGTAAACGAAGTGTAAGTCACGTGAATTTTAAAATAGAGTCTCATTTCTCATTTCACATTTATTTTTTATCGTTGATTTTCTCTATTTGTGAGAAATTTATTTCAAAACAAAAATATGGCTTCTATTATCAACCTCTCTTTAATATATAAATCTTTAATATAGCAAACGTAAAAACTGGTTTACGCTTGCCTTACAAAGCCACTGAATCTAATGAATTAAAAACTGATATTGTACCCTTATTTCAGCTGTTGTTGAGTAAGAAATAACAGCTCGCTACTAAAAGCTTTGAATGAAAAAAAAAAATAGGAAAATAATTTAACACTTAGTCTTATTAAATTTTACCACCATTTAAACTCAACAAAAAATAAAAAAAAGCAAATTCAGCTGTTATGTTTCTCACTGAAATTAGCTTCTTGTAAAAGCTTTAAAAAATTTTAATCATGTGACTGTCTAATATTCAGAAAATTCTAGATATTAAAAAATCAGTTCATTGAAGCTTCAAGAAATATTTAGCTAAGTCTAGACGCTTAATTTGTAATGATAAAAGCGAATCTTTTTAGTAAAACTTTTTGCGAAAACTGAAAAAGCAGAATCAGAAATTATAAATTGTTTCAATATTACTCTTAAATAAATTGTGAAATATTACACGAAAGTACGAAACGCTCTTATTTCTTATGCATTCACTTTAAAGCGAGCCCTAATTGAACTGAAAAAACTCATCTTACTAAAAACTTTTAGACGAGAAATGAAGAAATATCGTCCATCCCCTTGCTGGCTTATGGGCTTTAAAAGGGAGTAATATATAACTTAATTGAATTTGCCGTTTGTGTGTAAAAAAATAAAAGAAAGCTTTCAAATGTCATTTGAAGATCCGAACGCATGCATGTCGAGAAAAGACCAACACCAAGGTCTACTTAATTCATTTTATCCCCAAAGCCACTCTGCTGATAAATCAAGAGTTGTTCGGGCAGGGGGCTGAATCGTCGCCCAAGAATTAGATAAATACGATCCCCCTATCCATCCCCCGGTAAACTCCAAATCGATAAACGTTTTAAAGCGCTTAATCTCCAAAATTAATTTTATACCCCAAGTCCCCACACTGTTTCCTCTGCTCATACGCTCCAGTGCCCTAAGTAGCCGGTCTCAGAATTAAATTCGGAACGCTCCCCAGAAACTGAGGAGCGGAACAATTTGAGGAGCCGGTTGAGGAACAGAACAGGAGGCCACAGCGGTTGATTTTCAATGTTGCTCACCGGATCCCCACGTTAATGGCTCGCCCAGGCATGAATTAATGCGCCAGCAAATGGTACCCGGCAACTCAACTCTACTCGTCAACGAGAAATTATGCGATCGAGGTGCACTTCTTTTTTTTTCTTTCTATTTTAGATCGGATCGTTGCTGATTTGTAACGGAACATTTATTGGATACGAGATAATTGCTCGTCATCTGAGGGATAATAGAAAATTTTACACAGAAGTGAAATTCGGGAAAAGATGCTTAAAGGGTTTAAAACTTTCAGTTGTTAATCTTGTTAAGCCAATTGAGGCAATTATCAACTAATCCAGAAGTATCTTTGAAAGAGCCTCCCTAATAAAAGGTTCTGTTAGGTTACAAGAACTTTAATGAGCATTTATCACACTAACAACTTTTTACGAGAAAAACTTGCAATTCCCTTTTAAGTGTGAAAGGTTGATAAATTCTCAAGCCGGAGAAACATGTTTCATACTTTAAAAATATATATAAACATTATCTGTTATAACTAAGCATATATGTTTCTAAAAAATAATGTCAGAAATTAGTAGATTTATTTAATTGGTATTTATTACTCCGTACGCAGAAAAAAAATGAATTTGAGACAATGATTCACATCGCTCAATGTGTGCCCACAGATTGGTTTAGGTCAGAATTCAGGTGAAACGCTGCATCTGCAAAAGTGCGTTGCACACCCAAATTTTTGGGTTTTCGGATTCTCGTGAAACGAAAAGCACCAATTCGAACCTTTTGCGCAAACGCAAGCAAAAATGTGCATGTGCAACGCACTTTTGCAGATGCAACGTTTTACTTGAATTCCGCACTTAGTGGCCTCAAACCCAGCACCAGTCGGTAGATTTTCATGATTCAGAAAATCGACAGCGTCCATGTCCTGTGATTATGCAGCATGTAGAAGATCCCTCGAGTGCTTGTTCGACATATAGTGTCTCTTGGCAAAATTAAATTCCTAGTTCAGTTTCGCATTGAATAGAGTACAGGTGCCTCCATCTATTGGGGAAACTGGGCGTCAAAATTCTCGTGGCACTGGTGTTCCACCGATGATGGTGCTACATGAAAGAATGCGTGCCGGTCTCGTGGATTGCACAAGGTCAGCAAATGGCAAGAAGCTAAATGCAGCCCCGTTTAAAACAAACATCGCGCAATGTGGGGAATACCGTTTATTCTATTTTTAACTGCTAACGCAACAAGAAAGAGGGTTATAATGTTGGATAATCGACTAAAATTTACCACATCTTATTGGGATGATTCAACTCTGTACCCTCAAAACCAGACTAACGTAAGTCCATTTTCGTAACTGTTCAGCGGAGGGCAAAAATAATTGCCGAATACAGGCAAAAGATGGGACTCGTGCTGTTTTAATGAAGCTAAGTAATTGTGAAGGAATTTTTTTCATAAAATAACGTTCTCATGGGTCGATGCGGAATAAGATTTTACATACAACGAAGATATAAAGTTAAAATCGCCAATTTTGTACTTACGTCGTTCAGGTTCTAAGGTAAAGAACAGAAACATACATACAAGTTCATCCCTTACAAGTCATTCCCTTATTTTTATAGTTGACAATGTATAACCACATGGTAGTTGAATAAAAATGAGCCATTGTTCCTACCCACTTTCAAGCGTAGAAGGAACTCAAAACCAAAATATTCTGTGTACGTCAAACATAACCGAATTTTTTGAAGCTTCCAAGAACTATTTTTTTCTTTAAAGAATTTAATCTACAATAGACACCTGTCATAAACCACATATAATTATGCATTGATTAGTAATCACTAAGCATAGGATACATATTATTACACTTACTGTAATGAGCAGCATTATTCAAAGAACTCCTTCAAATATATATATAGGTGTCGCAAAACGCTTTAAACAAAGACTGTTAACTATGTATATTAGCAAAAAAAAAAAAAAAAAAATTGAACTCAGCATTTTTGAATCTACTTCCATTAAAAACTTCCGTCAAATAACATGTGCATTTCTGAAATATCGAAAAACACAGTTGTAATTTAAATTTCTTAAGATATGGCTAGGAATTTTGCCTCAGACAAACATGTAAACATATAATATTAATCATAGTTAAACATTTAAACGCGAACTATTAAGGAAAAAAAGTTTACTTTCACCGAAACTTAAAACATTAGTTTTCTTCAAATTAAAATCGCAGCAAACACATTTACGACATTAAACTTATCTGGCTGTAATGCACTAAATGGCTACAGAAAGCTATTCTTTTTCTTTTCTTTGAAGTATGTTATTATTATTATTTTATACATTATCTAATGTCATTAATGACATTAATGACACACTTAAGCAGTAAAGTAAATTTAGAGTCCTTTTAACTTTAAATTGTGTTATCGAAAACACGTCTTTAAAAAAATTTATGCCTTAAAGATATATTTTCTGTTTTAGAAATATTTTTAACATTAGTTTACTTTAGTGTTGTATTGGTTCAGTGGAAAGTATTCACATCTTGTTATAATCTTGTTTAATCGCAGTGGTTTTTCAACTGACACAACTGTATTCTAGCCTCTGAACTGGCGATCATTCGATTAAAAGAAGTATTATCAATAAAATTAGCATTCTAACATTTCTTTACAAACAATATGAAACAATGAGAACAATATAAGAAATCCATTTGTTTAATAAAGGTTTTTAAAAAACTTTTCAGGAAAATTACAAGAAAAAATAGCCGTCATATGTTATGATAAATGACTGATGTTTCCTTATATTCAAGCATTCTGCTGAGAAAAATTTTCATTAACCCATTAATGCCTGACATTTTTTTTTCGAAGATATTTTGTATACTGGTTACAAACAGTGTTTAATGGACAGGAAAAATAATTAAAAAAATATTATGTAAAAAATTATTTTTTTTATTAAGGAAAGAAAAATCGTCCCTCAAAAGTTACGATAGACCCCAGAGGTTACATACTTTTTTTACTAAAATTTTTGCTGCCTGCGATATAATATTTAAAAGGACATTTTATAAGAAGAAATAAAATCAGCAATTCACATAAACTGGGAAGCTGGGAATAACTTTGAAAAGTTAGCTTTTTTCCTTGAGATTGTGAACGATGCAATTTTTGATAAAGATCATATTAAAACTGCTACAGAACACACTTTACAATGGTTATGTGCTGACGAATTGAAACAATACCACGGTATTAATTAAACACTATTATTTGGTTCAAATGTTCATTTTGGAAAATTTAGACCCTTTTTTGGACCGTCCCTAAAAAGTTACGCTAGGCATTAATGAGTTTAAACAAATCCTGAAATACTTTTTTTTAAAACATTTTAAAAGTACCTTGGATACCGTTTTTGTTCTCATTCTTAGTAGATAATCCCATTTTTCCAAAACCGTTTAGAGTAGAACTTTAAAATTATTTTTTTTTAGAAAATTAAATATACTTTGGGGCAGTTGAAAAAAGATTTTTACTAAACTTCGAGAAAACTTTTAATGCTACGATTAAAATCCTTTGTAATGGCTTAGATAGAAAAAAATCTCGCGTGTCAAAAATGTGAAGTCATTTTCAAACGTTTTAGCTGATTTTTCTCACTATCGAGTTCGGAACTTTTATTAATCAATAAGAATACAATTCCTCAGAAGTAAAAATCCAAAGGTTTAGTAATCCTTCCTCACAAGTTTTTGAATTATTTTAACTCAGTTTCCCCCAAAGAGTAGTTATTGGATTTAAACCTTGGTGTTGCATGAAGTTAAGAAAACATAAAAAAAGTTTACACACACCGCAACTTTATTTTGTAATGATAATCGAAAACACCAAACTCAGTGATGTCTTTTATAGATTTTTTGCTGTTTAAAATTTTTTTGAAAGAAACTTTAACATACAATAGAAGTTTTAACTTACAATTCACATGAATTTCTTTTAAAAAAGTGGAGTAAAATAAACGAATGTGTAATTTTTTTCTTGAAATTACGAACAAATTCAGTTTTTTAAAAAATTAAGTCTAATGATTTACTTTTTAAAACAATATGAAATTCTATTTAGAATTCCAAGCATGTTAAAGGAGACTTGAACTTTTGTAAAACTTCAAGTTATAATACACAGATAATGAAAAAAAAAAAAAAATAAAACGTAAGGTAAAGAGGTAAATGCATGAAATGAAGATTCTTGCAATGTCAACAAAATAAAAGGACTATCCTAAATTGGAAATGTATTATTAAGCACAGCAGATTATAATTCAAGAAACAATGCTAAATCTTTTTATTTTTAAACAAAAACACTTGTATAATTTGTCTTTATTTCTCTTTTTTTCAAGATAAAAACGAAACGCTTATATATGGCAATTCAAAATATCTATATCTACAAAAATGAGTGTATGTATACTTGTTCTCTATACAAATCCACAGTTTGCGTCAGATTTTCATCAAACTTGACACAGAGGTTCCTTGATGCCCTAGAATTCTCATAGGCGGGGTCTTGAAATTTTAAAAAATCTAAAAAGCTCAAATTTAAATTTTTTGTCAAAAAATGACCCTTTTATAGGAATCTAGCCTATTTATATTGTAATCGAGATAGGCCTTTTAGCATTCAAATTGATGAAATTTAAGATTTTTAAATATGAGTATTTTCCAACAATGATTACGATTAAAGAATGAATTTTCAATTTAAAGCTCACCTATTTCCTTTTAGCATTGAAATAAGTAAAAAACAATCATAATTCATGTGGACTTTATAAAAAGAACCACGGATTTAAATTTCAAATTTGCAATGCGACGACAGTTGCGTCTGTAATGGAGATAAGCCTTCAGAACGAGAAATAGATTTATTTCTGAGTTATAATAATTTTTCTTTGTAGGTGGGAACAATTAATAGAGAAAAGTTAATATTTTAAATTTGGCGGGTGAAATTGATGCAATTTTTTCATTTCCATGCATGTACATATATTTCATGCCAGTGGACGCGGCAAAGCACAGACAACATCTATCTTTAATTTTCACCTTTTGATAAGACTATTTTTCTGTAAACGTTTAACTTTCTGTAATATTTTAGTTTTTTTCAAAGTTTGTACCTAAGAGACAGATTGATGCAAATTATTTTATACCCATATGAATAGAACTCTTTCAAACTTTTTTTGCCTGAATGCTATGTTGTATTAATAAGCACCCGGGCAACGCCGGGTATTAAGCTAGTAAATAAATAAAAATGATAACAACCATGGAAACATTAATACCAATGGTAATAATGAAAAAAGTAAAATAAATAGAACAAACCTTATTTTTCATTTACGTCATCGAAGATAAAACACAAATGGGTGTGTCAGTAATTTTATTATCACACTGGTAAAACTGATTAGAAAATTATTCACACTGAAACGCGTATTTAATTATGACACAGATAATTAAGATTTTTTTGACATTTTTCTTCTAAATAAACAAAGCAATTACGTGTTTACTGTTTCGAAAACGGTTTTTTTTTTTTTGCCATTTATAACATTAAAAAAAGAATTCTTCCTCTTCTACATTTTCAAAGTCATTTAGTTGGTTTTGTTTACTTTTTACTGTTTCGTATGTTATGTAAAACGAAACTATAGTAACTTTAAAAATTTATGGAACTAAATAATCAGTACTAAACTAAATGATAGCTTAAAATGTGAGCTTTCTACTATTTTTCATTGAAACTGTTCTCTTGCAAAAACTGTTTAAACTAAATGATAAGCTAAATGATAGCTTAAAAGTGTGGGTTGGATATCGTTACAGTGATTAACATCTCTGTTAGTCTTGACACAAGCCAAGCTAATTTAATTCTATTGACTTTAACAAACTGCATAATATCACTTTCTTTCACCTTTTTGACGGCTTTTATTTCAAATTCTCATTTTGTGTCGATGATGACATGTTTTAATTATGTGCAGCAATTCGTAATTGAAAATCTCTGCTAGTGCATGACTTCCTTATTTATTATTGAAAACTGCGAATGTTAATTGTATTAACTTCCTCAGACTGTGTCATTCCACTTTATCTATATTTTTAGCTACTTTTGTTTTTTTAAGTATTTTCTATGCCATTTAAAAATCACAGTTTCAGTCCCTCCTGTAATTCTGTTTTGTACATTTTTATTTCTAAAATTTGTCATGGGTTTTATTCCTAAAACATGCAAAGCGAATTGTATTTTATTGACATTAATAAACTGTTTAGTGCGAGTTTCCATTTAAATTAATTCAAGTAACTGTTGTTTTTACATTATAAAACTGGCAGCCGATGTTCCAATTTAAAACTGTAAAATGCACAGTAATAAACTGTAAAACTAGCAATTTTAGTTTCTTACTGTAAAGTTAGCAATTTTACAATTTATTGCCGTAAAACTTAGCTGTATTATACGGTAAAAACAACAGTATCATACTGGCAGCAGAGGTTCCAGTTAAAAACGGTAAAATGCATGGTAATAAACTGTAAAATTAGCAACTTTTACAGTTCATTACTATATAATTAGCTGCATTATACTGTAAAAACAACATTCATTTTTACAGTGCATAAATGGATGGTGTTATGCAAAAAGGAGTTAACCCACAAAAACCTGATTTTGAGATAATGGGCTTTAAAGTCAACAAACTCTGTTAAAAAGCATGGAGATCTATATCAATATACCAATGATATGTTACCATGAAATGCTGATAGGGCCTAAATATTTTTGCTTAATGTAGAAAGCAACATATTTTACCCTCACAGTTGGATAACTCATTTTTTTATGTTTTGTGGGTTAACTCCTTTTTGCATAACACCATCCAAATAAACTGTTTAGTGCGATTTTCACTTTAAATTCCTTCAAGTAACTATTTCATGTCACATTTTACAAACAGAACGTTCACGAAAGCTTGTATCCATAACCTAAATGTAATTACGAAAAAAAATAAAAAAAAACGTTCCTATTGTATCCCGATCCGAATTTTTACATTGAACTATATTTTCCGAATATCAATATCCAGCCGAACATTTTTCTACAGAAAGAGGAGCACGCGAGACAGACTTGAAATACATCACATTAAACAAATACCCCACTCATCAAGCAATTCCCTAAAATAAATCTTTAACTCCTAATTAACCCAATTACATTCCTCAATTCCGCAAAGGACAAAAACCAACAATGTTGACACACTAACTAGAAACTTATCGCACTCCCTTATCTGCAGCTCCCCGATGATAAATTTTATTTCACTCTCTCTAATTGGACATCATGGCGAAGAATGTATAACTTGGGGCGAATTTCTCTGGAACTAGTTTCCATATTAGCGCTTAATGCGTGTGACAACAGATGGTTATCGTCGTTGAATAAATTACATCGCGTTGAAGGTTAAACTGGTCATTTCGCATTGCCAATCAACGGGTGAAATGGGTTCGATTTTTCGAACCCTTATCGATTTTGAATCTTGATTAAGTTTTTTTCCCACTTTTCATGAAAACTTTGTAAAAATATAATTAAATAAATGTGTCCAGTGTCTGATTATATCAGGTAATGAAAAATCGTATAATGGAATGCCAGAAGAAAGACGTGCCGCCCAGAGTTTTATTTAACATAATTTAACAAATGAATAACTAAAAAGTTTGCATCGGATCTTTAACTATGTGGAAAATTTGTACAATACATTGCGTAATCCCTGTCAGAAGACAACAATTCCATTTTCAATTAATGTTGAATAAGTTCAATAAAAAATCAGAAAACAAAAAATTTATATTATTTTTCAAGCTATTAAATAAAGCAAGCCCTGCTTTTGGGGTATTGATAATATGAAAATAGAAATCTCAATGTAACAAATTATAAGCAGTGCTGGACTTTCACGAGATGAGGAATAAAATTTGAATTACCACCTTACGTCTTCCGAGTTTTTGTACCAAGTTTTAGTGAAGAACAACTGCAATAATGAGGGAAATTTGCAGCACCCAAAAGTTGCTGCCCGAGACAAGGGCAACGGCTTGCTCCTTCTGCGCTGAATATGAGCAAGTTAGTCGAATATCCTCCTGCGTTTTCAGAAAAACCTAAAATAACGAAATACAGTCGAACCTGTTTATCTCGAACCTGCTTATCTTGAAAACCTCTCTATGTCGAAATTTTTCAATTTCCCTGCTTTAACAGAGTAAATTTAATGATTTTTCTCACGTTTATCTCGAACGATTTTTCCCGAAAACGTCTATATCTCGAATTTTGACGACTACCATTTTTGAATTTCATCTCCAGCCACCTTTATCAATGGTATAACTTGGAGAAAAAAATTATTTTTTGCACAATCATTCAAAGACTATGTTCGTACTTAAAGGTATGTATTAACTTGCTAACGATATAGTGATCACAATTAGTAAAACGTGGACTCACAACACGTCGTACAGTAAAATATTCAACAATCTGAATGCAGAATAATCTATTAAGTATATGACTTTGTTCCAATTGCTTATTTTTCCGAATTTTATCACAACCTCTGTATCTCGAAACCTCCGTATCTCGAATTTTTCTTCTCTCCCGTAAAGTTCGAGATAGACAGGTTTGACTGTATATATGGCGTGTATACACTGCTCGACATTGAAAATGCAACACCAAGAAGGAGTGGTCAGAAATTCATGCAAATTTTACCGTAGACGCACGTCACTGAGTTATGCAAATGATATGAAATGCGCAGCTCTCCGACGCACGTGAGGTAAGATATAAGAGAATGAAGTTGAAAAGTGGGCTATGTTCATGTTGGTTTTTCTGCCAGACTAATTATCGGAGAAATTTGGTTTTTGTGTCGAAGGATACGTGTGATAGGAGGAAATGCCACGCCGTCCTCAACGAAGACACTTCCAGCATATAGACGACTTTACAAGGGGTATGGTGATCGGACTGAGAAAGGGAGGTTGCTCCATACGTCAAATTGCAGCTGATACCCACATGGATGCAAGCACTATGCATCGGCTGTGTCGGAGATGGTTGGAAAGAGGAAATGTAGCCACATTGAGGGGTGCAGGTGCAGCCAGAGTGACGTCAGACCGCTTGGATCGACGGATTCACCGACAAGCT
The DNA here is from genome assembly GCA_038373865.1 of Uloborus plumipes. Classification (NCBI taxonomy): domain Eukaryota; kingdom Metazoa; phylum Arthropoda; class Arachnida; order Araneae; family Uloboridae; genus Uloborus; species Uloborus plumipes. The sequence goes on from JAXGGA010002934.1 coordinate 35,746, forward strand.
GTGGCGGACCCGCAAGTCACTTGTACGTCGATTCTGCAGCACGTGCAAGGTACCCTGGATGTTCCTGTGTCGACCAGAACCATTTCCCGTCGACTGGTTGCACGTGGCCTGCAATCACGGCGCCCGCTAAGAAGACTGCCATTGACCTCACAGCACAGACTCCAACGTTTGGAATGGTGCCGGACCAGAGCGACGTGGATGGCAGAGTGGCAAACCGTAGTGTTCTCAGATGAATCCCGCTTCTGTTTGTCCAGCGATAGCCATCGCATACGTGTGTGACGTCGACGTGGAGAAAGATCGAATCCGGCAGTAACTGTGGAACGCCCCACAGCGCGACAACGTGGCATAATGGTTTGGGGCGCTATTGCATACAATTCCGCATCACCTCTAGTTCGTATTCGGGGCCTCTATGACGGCCCAACGATATGTAGATAATGTACTGCGGCCGGTGGCAATCCCCTACCTTCAGGGTCTGTCAAATGCAATTTTTCAACAGGATAACGCCCGGCCTCACAGTGCTCGAATCAGCCAACATGCTCTACGAGGTGTACAGATGCTTTCCTGGCGACCATACGCTCTTGACTTGTCACCAACCGCACATGTGTGGGACGTGATTGGACGCCGTTTGCAGAACCTGCCACTGCCTCGTTCAGAGAACGAACTATGGCAAATGGTTGAAAGGGAATGGAGTACTATCCCCCAGGACACCATCCGCAGGCTTATTGACTCCATGCCTAGACGTGTTTCTTCGTGCATCGCTGTCCGCGGTGGTCCTACTTCTTACTGAGCCGGTGCCGTCCTCGCTCTAAATTTTGCTTATTTATTTTGAAATAAATATCACTTATTGTTCCATGCTGTCTCTGTCTTCTTACCAAATTTCATCAATTTCTGACCACTCCTTCTTGGTGTTGCATTTTCAATGTCGAGCAGTGTATATACACGCTATGTTTCAATCCAACCGTGAAGTACCTTTAATTAACAACGCATCGTTTAAGCAAAAAAATCAATTACTGTTATGAAGGGCCGTAACCAGACCTTAGTTTCGGGGAGGGTTTTACCAAACCTATTTCTCGTGAAATCTGTAAAGTCAATAAAATTTGATTTCATGTTCTTTTTTCTATTGATTCTCGTTACAATAGATGTTAAAAGGGTGTTAACATGAAAAATGTTTTTAAAAAAAGACTCATCTTTTCAATGAAGGGAAAAAAAATCTGGATGGATGATTTTACTCATATAAGCGCATTCAAAAGAATACTTTTGAAAATTCTATCTTACGGGGGGGGGGAGGACACTTTTAAGGTGTTTGAAATTAAAAATCAACGTAAATAAAGCACAAATAAGGTAGAAACCTTATTCGTGTGCTTTATTTACGTTGATTTTTAATTTCAAATATAGTTTAGCACAAAGCTTTCTTGATCATTTTTCATTTAAACTTTTAAGATGGGTTAAATGTAGAGTTTGGTACTTACAAATTTGAAGAAGGTGTGTTTACCCTTAGTGGCATTAAAAATTTCTAAGGGAAATTCGTATTTGTTAAGAAATTATGCTTGCAATAACTGCAATAAAAATAAATAATGCAGAAAAAGCAATTAATTTGTACAATTATTTAAGAATGATAATTTCATTTTTTCAATGCAGTTTCAAAGTAAGAAAATGAAAATAAAATAGCAATAATAATTTTTTCAGTGAGAAACTACGAAAAGCATTTTTGTAATAGTTTTGAAAAATTTCAGAAGGGGATTGAACCCTAAAAACATACCCTTTCAATACGGTCCTTCTCTTATGAAATACAGTGAACTCTCACTTATGCGACGGCCCAAGAAACCAACAGAAAAAGGCGCATAAGTGAAAGAGACGTATAAGTAAACAAGCCTATTTAAAACGCAACGTAGGTTCTTATGAAAGAATGAATAAGAATGTGTCTATAGGAATGGGACATATTACTATGGTTCGGCAATTATTGTAACGTAACTACAATGATAAAAAGAAAACAAAAATTGTAGCATACCTAATTACAAACTGTTCCCTTGAATACGATCCATAATAAGTAATTATCCCTCTCCGAATTTTAGTTCATGCGGAAAAATGCCTTCACTGAGCAATAAAGACGAAAGATTAAAGAGGAAAGTAAAGAACAATGTTTATTTTTTAAAGAAAATAAATTAAATTTTAACATTTTAGGGAAAATTCGGCGCATAAGTGAAATATTTATCTTTAGAGCGACGCATAAACGAATGAAACTATCATTATTTTGCTATGGGATGTGTTGAGACCATTTAAAATCGTCGTAGAAGTGAAAAAAACGCATAAATGAGGCGGCGTGTAAGTGAGAGTTCACTGTATTGTAATACCAGTCCCTTTTGCAAGTTAGTCAGCGTTTTAGACCTGATAATGATTCATTATATGGAGCTGATGCAACACGCACATACAAACGTAACACATTTATAGAGTTAAATCGCCACACTTAGAACGCCTTTCAAATTCTGTCCAACGCAAATGCGAACAACTGAGTAAGATCATTTGTGGGAGTTAGGAAATTGGTAAGATTTTTAACTAATGTGTTTATTTTCCTCAGGTGGATATAAAATTGTCCATAGGCCATAAAAATTGATTAGTTGTCTAAAATTCGTAAAATCAAGATTTGTTTTAAATTTAGTAAAATGTAAAACACATATAAATTTCAGAATGATGATTTCTTCACAAATAACAAAGTTTTTGTCAACGTATTTTCATCAATAGTTTCTTGTATTTTGTATAGAAGAGAGAGTTCCTCCTTGTATCATCAAAACAAAAGTATGCAAAATAACTTGCAATTTTTCTACTTGCTATTTCGCTTTTCTAACTTTTTTTTTTGTATGCATTTAGTTTCAGCTCAAAAAGATTTTTATTAGTTCTTTATTCATTGTAATTATTATTTACTTATTCTTTTGTAATCAAGACTTTCTATTTTTTCTCTCTTTTTTGAGGGATTCATGTTATGTACTAAGCAGTAATTATAAGTTGCATTATGATTACGCAGTTCGTATTTGGCATACATATGAAATTTGGCCCCTTTTAACCCTTTAAGCGCCATGTATTAAACTTTAGGAGCCCTTAATAATTTTTGTTTTGTCCGAAAAGTAATTAAGTTAGATATTTTGAATTCAACTTGAGTTGAATAATTAAGTTAATAATTTTATTGGTATTTTTTTTTTTAATTTGGTACATTAAATTGACCCAATGAAATGTCTAAAAGCGAAATTTCACGTAGGGTTAAAGCTTGACATTAAAAACCCTTTAGGCACCGACGGAACTCAGAAGTCCCGTTTATACTGATTTAGTACAGTAACCCCTCGTTATATGGCGCTTTTCGGGGGACAAAGAAAAAGAGCGATGTATCCGAAAGCGCGATATGACCGAGGTTATAAAAAATAGTTCTTCTCTTTTCTACGGCCCCGTTCTAACTTAAGATGAAATATTTTGCTGGCATGCACGTTTGTGTGACAGGAATTGCCACTGTTTTTCCAGGGAATTCAGAAGAACAGAAGAATCTTCGTTTTGTTCATTGGATAAAATAAAGAAGAAAAAGTTTTTCTGACTTTTACCATACGATTTCATTAATGGTTTCAAACTTACAGCAAGTTTTTTTTTTAATAAGCTTTGATATTTCGGGAGACACAAGAAAAGAGCGATATATCCGAATGAGCGATATAACGAGGCGCCATATAACGAGGATCTACTGCATTATGAATCCTACATGGCTGGAATCTTGCTGAAGCTTTTAAGTACGACTCCTTGTACTTTGCTGAGAGACCGACAAATGGTACCTGCCATCGGAAACAGAGTTCTTAGCGACAATAAAACGTAGGGGGCCTTAGACCCTACTGATTTTCAAAATTATTATACTCGGTATATACGTTGTTTAATGCATTTTTCAACTAAAAAAACTTAAAAAATGTATAGAAATTCCTTGCTAAATAAATTTACGACATAAAGGGTTATGGTAAAAATCACCTGATAAAATTTTGTCACCTTAGGTTTTTTCCCCACCTCAACGTCGTGGTAAATTTTCATTTCCATTGCATTAGCATCACACATTTCGATTTTCATTGGTTCTTATTTTATTGCTTTGTGAATGAAAAAAAAAGAAAAACTTCTGGCAACATTGCCCAATTAATGGCCGCCTTACGCAAACTCCCCATCCCAGATGAAGATTTGTAAGCGCTAAAGGATACTTCCAGGAACTTCTTAGCAAAGAAGAAAGGGCCCTCCCATTAACTTGATTTAGCTGGAAGTTTATTGTTAAGGCCTTGATGCCCAGTCACCATGAATTTTCGGCCTTTCGGGAAACAAAGCTTTTAAGAGGGGCCATTTTGTTTGGCTCTCCGGGCGCTTTTAATTACTCAAGGCACTTTGGAATGCCAGGTCTGGTGTTCTTGGGTGACGTAGGAGGGGTGACCTCCTCACAATTTCGAAGAGATTCGATGGCGTTAATGGATATGAGTGTGGTGGCTGTGAGTTGCTTAATGGTAATGAGATGGAATGGCACAAAATCTCATTTGATGAGGAATTTTCTTAGAATTTCTTATCAAGAAATGAATGTTAGATTTCTTTTTACTAATTTGCGTTAAAGAAAGGGTGTTCTTTAAGTACCATTAGCACTTAAATGCATAACACTAAACAAAATCCATCACTCATGCATAACATAAGGTAGGGATGCACCGATAAGCAAATTGGCCGATTACCGATTACCGATTAATCGGCTGGGCCGATTAATGATTAGGATGGTTGTGTTTTTAATACTAACAATTTCACCATCACTGTTTTTTCCTTCTTATACAATTACGAGTCTAAAAATGTAAGTAATTTATTTCTGAGAGAAGATTTTTTCCCATTTTCCCAATTTTCACAAAATAATTTCAATATTTTATCGAATTTCCTAGAACCAATTTTCATATTATTGTCAATAATGTTACATATACTAATTATTAATTATTTTAATTGGGCATAAAAATTCAAACAAGTGGGGGAGGGTCTGCGATGAGCATGCCAATTTAGGAATACTTTTACTTAAAAATTTTAAATAATTAGTAGCAATGTGTTTCAAGATTTTTATTTTTTGCGAAAATTAGAGGTTATCTAAAAGCACAGTGCTAAGGAGAAAACTATTGCCACATGAAAAATGTTGCAACATTGTATATGTGTATATTTATTCAAAGTAGGAAAATTAATTTATTAAAATACTTGTATCAACTATGCGGATTATTATTACTGTTAATAAAATTATTTATCATACTTTCTCAGTGAAGGTTCACTTTAAAAAATATTATTTTAAAAATATTTTTTGACCGATTAATCGGCCCGAGGTTGCCAATTATTAATAATCGGCAAAGTGGCCGATTATGGCCGATTAATCTGTGCATCCCTAAAATAAGGTATTAAACATATAAGGTTTAAGAACAAAACTGAAGAGCTAAGTACAAAATTTAAAAAAATTGAGTTATTGTCACCAGGTGGTTCTTTGTAATTTATTTTATACAAATGCAATCTTTTGTAGTCATTTGAGAACGGGAAGTGTTTTTTGAAAACATCTGAAAAAGTACCTTTTGGATCAAATACATGAAATCTCAAAACTTTAAACAGCAATATTTCAGTTTGACCCCGTCTGCAGATATAATTCAACCGCGACGAGATGGCCGGTGTCAATCAAATGAGAAAACGAGTCCATTCCTTAAAATAGGTAGAATTTCTACCCATTCAAATTCCCCCATCAATTGTGAATGGCCCATTCCTCAATTTTCATCTGCGTATCACCCCTTCCTAAAAATGGACAATCCTGAAAAAAGGAGGAGTCATAGGCCATCTCTGCGAAGTTGAATTATATCACTTTTGCGCTTAGCATGGCAGAATACTTAATGTAGCGTTTTTTTTCTTTACGTTTTCTGAACTGAAATTATTGTTTCATCAACAACATTCATCTTATACTGTCGTGCTAAGCGCAAAAGTGGTATCTGCAGTCGAGCTCAAACTGAGATATCACTCTTTAAAGTTTTGCGGCACCATGTGTTTGATTCAGATGATATTTTTTCAGAATTTTTAAAAAATATTTCCCGTTCTCAAATGACCATATAATTTTGTATTAAAGTAAAATACGTCATAAAGAGACATCTGGTGGCAATAACTCAATTTTGTTAAAAAGTGCGGATACGACTTTTGTGCTTAGCATGGCAGTATATTTGTGCACTTGTTTTTAACTTTGCAGTAAGAAACTAGAATTACTAGTTTTACAGTTTATTACAGTGCATTTTACAGTTTTAAATTGAAACCTCCACTGTCTGTACTATACTGTAAAAACAACAGTTCATTTTTTGCAGTGAATCCATTAAATGGCTTATTTGCCTATCACGAAGCTTTGCTTTGAAAAGCTAACAGGTTTTTTTTTTTTTTTTTTTTTGAAAAACATCTAAATGAACGATAATTATACTGAAAACCACAGTCGGAACGTTCGGAGATAACTGTCGCAGAGGTAAAAGGCTAATGAACAAAATTTTGTTGGTTAAGAAATCACACATTGATGTGGGTTCTTAAGCAAAAAACTATTTCATTACCTTTTAAAATTACTACCTTTTAAATGAAATACTTGAGCGTCATTAGGTTTAACTTTTTAATTGCAGGGGCAAGTGGATAAAGGTGATATCTGACATTTTTAACCCTTTACTGCACGATTTTTTATATTTTCATGAAAAAAGTCATATGTTACCTTTTAATAACTCTGGATTCAGGAAAAATGAAGAAAAAAATTTATCTTAAAAATGTGCACCAAAAATGATGTTTTAATGGTTTGTTCTACATATGGCACAAAGCACATAGCATATGCTTTGTATACCGATAAGTGTAATAATCTACAATGTGTTTTGTGCCATAAGTGGTACAAACAAATTTGCCACTAAGTGTATTAAAACATTTTTAGAACAAAGGAAATAATGACTGAACACACTTCTAACGGAAATGCAGACACTCTTTCTTTAAAAAGCAAGAACTGTAATACCTAGACTAGTACAACTAACTAGTGCATAAACATCACACTAAACTGTTATAGCAATGTTCCAGAAGGGGCGTAAAACTCAGTTTAACTGCATTTAAAAAGACATTGGAATATATGAGGGTTTATTTGGTTTGTGCCAGATCTGGCACACCGTGCAGTGAAGGGTTAAAAACTCTATAAAAATGTATCTATAAAAATGCGTAGATCAATAGAGCTATTTGAACTAGAATGAACATGCTTGAAATATAAAAAATTGGAAACAGATCTATGAATTTATGCATTTGAAGACTTATAACTAAGATTTTAATTTCAGACCTAAGATTTTGAAAACTAGAGCCAATTCAACAATAAGTCTTCACAGCATACTATATGGCGATTTGCCAGCCACCTTGTCTAGTGGTCAAGAGCCTGACAGGAATGGCGAGGCCTCGGGTTAGAATCCCATCTCGGCTATGAATTTATTTCCTCTCTTCTGTCCTTGCCTCTTCATTTGCTCAGAAAAGGCAAGTGGATAAAGGTGGTATGTGACAATTTAAAACTTACTTTTTTACCATGGATGAAGGTGATAAGTCCATTATTATCATGTCCCCTTAGTCACATAAATGGTCGGTAACTAAGAATATGACCCCGTTTTACCCGTTGAGAAAAATAAATTTAAAAACAACAACACAACATTTTTTGAAAGCTTTTTCTAGAAATTTAATAAATTGTCACATATCACACTTATCCACTTGCCCTTTCAATTTTAACTTTTGTTAACATTTATATCTGCATTTTGAGGTAAGTTTCCTTTCAACTTAAATTCATACGTTTAAACTACACTGCAAAATAACATACTCAATAACAAACGAATGAAAGAAATATGTCCCCTCGGTACATCCGATAATTGGGAGGCTAAAAGCTATTCATGCTTTCCAAGACTTTCACAAAACTCTAAGTAAATAGAGTTAATGAAACAGAAGTCCCCTTTCCCAGAATAGCATTGAAGGAGCTCCTTTTTATTGGTTTTTCCAAATGGCTCCATACAAATCATTATCGGACTAAAGAGCATCCATTTAGCGCCAAGTGCAATGGTAATGGGGAAATGTGTTAAGAAAATGATTAAAATTATTTACTTAATAGAAAGTTGTTTGTAAATTGGGAAGAGTTATTTCTGGCATTAAATGTCCGACTCATTAGACGATTTAGAAGAAAGACCAGGAGAGTTATGTTAGTGTTTCTTGGAGCGAGATCTAGATTGCTATCCGCCTTCCTCAAACAGAATCTTAATAATGTTTTTGAATTAAAAATCATCGATCTAGATTTAAATTTTGAATTAAGATGGCTTTTGATTGGATACTACGATTGGTACACACATACGATTATTTTTTATGCTGTTTTAATTATCCACTGGTGGAAGAAAAATCCCAACACCAAGAAAGACTTGCGTTAGACAAACGAAATTTGGTAGGCGTGTTTATACAAATGAAAGATGACATCGATTGAAACTTCGCTCTCCGCGCATAACTATGGCGCAGATGGCGTCACTCAGAACATGCAAATAAGGCTTGTTTTAAAAGCGTGTTGTAAAGCTCGTGAGTATTATTTTTCCGTGAAATTTGACGCATTGCGTTCATGTTAGCCAGGGATGTCTTTAAGAAGACGAAGAAGCCATTATCAACAGCTCATCGAGTTTTAACGAGATCGTACAATTTGGCTGCGAGAAGGTGAATTTTCATTTCGCATGCTGCAGAAAAACTTGGTGGGAATGTTTCCACCGTGGCATGATTATTGGAGGCTATGATCAAAGGAGGGGTACTACCTGAAGCAGATGGAGCTCAGAGCTGCCACGTGGCACGACTGAGAAGAAAGATCGTCGAATCCTGCGTACGACTGTGGCGCATCGTACTGCATCTACGGCTGACATTCGAGCAGCAGTTGGTACCATCGTGACCCAAAGAACGGTAAGAAACTGTTTACTTCAAAGACAGCTCCGAGATAGATAGCCTGTAGTCGGTATTCTCTTGACTGCAAACCATTGCCGTTTGCGACGGCAGTGGTGTCAAGACAGAACTCACTGGAGGTCGGAGTGGAGATCAGCTGTAATTTCTGATGAAAACAGATTCTGCCTTGATGCCAGTGATGGCTGTATGTTGGTCAGAAGGAGGCCCGGGGACCACCATCATCCAAGCTGTCTGCGACCTAGACACACGTGACCTACATCTGGAGTCATGGTATCGGGAGCAATTTCCTATGACAGCAGGAGTATTCTTGGGGTTATTCCAAACACACTGACTGCAAATTTGTCATTTGTCTGGTAATTCAACGTATTGTACAGCCATTCATAAGTAGCATTCAAGAGGAGTTTTCCAACAGGATAACGCTCGCTCTCACACAGCTGCTGTAACGCAATGTGCTCTACAGAGTGTTGACATGTTGCCATGACCTGCAAGACCACCAGATCTGTCTCCAAATGATCACGTATGGGATATCATTGGACGACAACTCCAGTATCATCCACAGTCAGCAATGACTGTCCTGGTATTGACGCAACAAGTGCAACAAGAATGACACTCCATACCACAAAGTAACATTCAGCACCTGTGTGGCACAATGCATGCACGCTAACACACGTGCCTTCAAAATTCTGGAGGTTACACCGGCTATTAAAGTAACATAATTTCACATTTGCACAGCATTTTCTTAAGCTTAAATTAGCCAGTGATCTTGTACATTTAATCAATTAAACATGATAACTAGACAATTGCATTACCCAAATTTCATTACTCTACAGTGATTTTTTCATGGTGTTATGATTTTTTTTTCCGCCAGTGTATAAGTAAAACAAGCGGTTCTTTGCTTAATTGTTGTTTTGTTAAGGAATAGGATAGGCTGTTAGGTTAAAATAAAGAGGTAGATAGGTAGAAAAGTCTAGAATAGGAAATGTAGGCTCATTGGTCACAAACAAAATTTCCTATTAATTTGAAGTTGGCAAACCACTTAAGAAAAAAATTGTTCAAAAACGAATATAAACTTGAAGTGCATCGTTTGTAAATGAATTTTTTACATAATTTATCATGAATGGCTCAAAGTAGAAAAGTTTTATTTCCATAGGCATAGATGTTTATACACAATAAACCAGTTTCAATTTCGATTGTTTACATAAACTACACTGCAAGAAATGAACTGTTGTTTTTACATTGTAATACTGGCAGCCAAGTTTCCAATTTAAAGCTGTAAAATACAGTAATAACCCAGGTAGCACAAAAAACGTTTAAACGTTTTATAAACGTTTTTAATACATTGTCACAACATTAATAATCATTTTACAACCTTTAAAAAACGAAGTGTGCTACCTGGGAAGTTGCAAAAAGAGAAATTTTACAGTTTCTTACAGCAAAGCTAGCAATTTTATAGTTTATTGCCGTAAAATTTAACTGTATTGTACTATGAAAACGACAGTATAATATTGGCAGTCGATAGTCCAGTTTAAAACTGTAAAATGCACGGCAATAAGCTGTTAAATTAGCAATTTTTACAGTTTATTACCATAAAATTAGCTGTATTAAACTGTAAGAACAACATTCATTTTTTACAGTGTATATCCTTTGTGATTTCTGGTGAAGGTATTTAAATGGAGATACATTCCATTAAAATTCTGAAATTTTCACTTTAACTTTTGACAGGAGTTGGACCTACAGTTGGTAAACACGAGACGTTCTACAACATGGAATAACAATTCTAAGACATCAAAGATCTAAACGCAGCTGCAATCGAAACAAGTTCGGGTTTCTGAAGTACTTTTCAAAAACCCCTGAGGTATTTTTTCCGGTTTTTCTACGAGAGTTCTTATCTTCTTTGTTTTGTTCAAAGTTTTTCTTGTTTTAGTTTGACGTAAGTTAAGACATCAAATAGCAATGTTTTGATTACTTGAAACTACCTTTTTTTAAAGTCACAGAACGCTAAAAGTTCTTGTTATTTCTGAGGTTAAAATAAATAAAAATAAAAATAATTAAAATTAAAAATTAAATAAAAATAAAATATTTTTGGAAAAAAAAAAATAGAACCGACTTCAGTTGGAAATTGCTCTAAAAAGTAAAAAATATTTTTTTTTCTTTGAACACCATCGAAACTACTTTTAAACATAAGTTTTGAAGTCGGCGCAAAAACGATAGGTAAAATGATATTTAACCATATTTTGCCAACATTTTTTCAAAGAAACCATTGAAAACTAAAAGCAAAATATTTGTACCATTACACGAATGTGTGGTAATCAATGAAATGAATCCATTAGAATTTATATTTATAGTTGAATTGTAGTTGCGTATGATTCTATACATTGTTTTTGCGCCGACTTCAAAACTTATGTTTAAAAGTAGTTTCGATGGTGTTCAAAGAAAAAAAAATATTTTTTACTTTTTAGAGCAATTTCCAACTGAAGTCGGTTCTATTTTTTTTTCCAAAAATATTTTATTTCATTCTTTTTAGTGTAAATGCACTTAAAATAATCAAAATATAGTTAAAAAAACATGCAGCTGTTCAAAAAACTTGCAGACCTGGAGTCGATTTCATTCCATCAGGAACTTCAACCCGACGCTTTTAACCACTTGACCATCGGGTCGCTCATTGAAGTAAGGATTTACGATAGCACATATTGTTTTTAAATAACATGAAATTTTAGTTTTTCGATCATAACTTTTTTTCTAGTGAACAAATATCGTCATATGAGTACATGGTACCTAAGTTACACCATCTCCTATCGATTAAAAAAAATGTCCAAATCGGTTTAGTAGATCAGATGTTATGTGCGAACAAACAGACAAAAAAACATACGCTTTGAATTGAGAACCTCCTCCTTTTTTGAAGTCGGTTAAAAATTGAAAGTAAAAGTAAGTAATTTGAATTGTGGGAGAAGGAGTTTGACTTGGAAGACTTGGAAAATTGGTGCAAGTTTTTGCTTTTCATGGAAAATAATTTTCAACTAAAGTGGACTCTTTAGCTTTTTTCAAACACCACAAATCAAAATCTTATTTTTTAAAAATGTGTGTCACTTTAATGATCGTTCATACCCCCCCCCCTCGCAGTGCAAAAAAAACATTACACAGCAGATTTTTCCCAATAACTAAACACTCATGGTGTTTGATACATTTTATTTGTTTGTAATGCTGTTTTTTGGTCACAACCAATATGAAAATAACAAAAAATAGTTACTTTAATTTTTAACATATTTTTATCATCTTCAGAATTTTTGACTTTTAATTTTACCTTCAATTTGACGTAAATGCAAGGTATAAAATACAGAATTTTATAAAGGTACAAAAATTAACATATATAAGTGATTGTGTATATAATTTTTGAAAAAATAATATAGGTGCCGCAAATCAAAAACCATTTATTGCCACAATCGATTCAAAGCCCCCAAAAATGGCGCAAACGTCCATAAGAAAATTCTACAGCATCGAAGGACCCCGTTGCCAATTTTAACAAAGATCCAACCAAAACTGTCATTTTGTACCATAAAAAAATATGGGGCACATTCCTATGGGAGGATGTACCTGCATAAGGACATTACAATCATTAAAATCATTAAAAAAAAAATTGAAAAAATCCTTGCCGATCTGGACTCGATCTCATTCCATCAGGAACTTCAACCTGACGCGCAAAACCACTTGACCATCGGGTCGCTCATTGAAGTAAGGATCTACGAGTACGATAGCAGATATTGTTTTAAATGACATGAAATGTTAGTTTTTCGATTATAACTTTTTTTCTAGTGAACAAATATCGTCATATGAGTACATGGTACCTAAGTTACACCATTTCCTATCGATTAAAAAAAAATTGTCCAAATCGGTTCAGTAGATCAGACGTTATGTGCGAACAAACAAAAAAAAAAAATGTATACGCTTTGAATTGAGAACCTCCTCCTTTTTCGAAGTCGGTTAATAAACTTTTTAGCATTAGTCTCAAGCAAGCATTAATGATAATAAAATCTCCGATGTGATTCTATGTTTTGATTGAATTCAATGAATCTCAATTCGATACTTCCAATAACTTTATTTGATAAATATAAATGAAGAATTCAGTGAAATACAAAGTTGATTATTACACATCCACTTGGAACAAAACTTTTTTAAATCTAAGCAAGGGGCATTTAATCTGTCTTCCTCTTAAATTTAACACAATGATCTCCGAAGATTAAAAAAAAAAGGTTATTTCAATCTTGCTATTTATAATACCATTTGCATGTTGAGGAATGTGGAAGAAAGTGAAACAGTTAAGGTAATTAACCTGTTTCAAAATAAACAAATTGAAAAATTGTTCTAAAAAGGTGTAAATAAATCAATAATTGAAGAAATACGTATGTGATTTAATAAACGCAGGAATAAGTAAACGAAATGAACTAGTTCACTTTGCCCCATGTGCACTTGACGAATTGTATGGAACGTTTAGCATCAAAACATGCGAAATATGAACAAAATAAATTCTGCACTGGACATCAATTCATGTTGAAAATAATTTTAAGCACATCATCATTTAAAAATAACAAGAAATATTTTTGATAAACAGCGAATATTACAATATGTGTATCACATTTTGAAAATGGCATGTATTATTTTTTCCTTGATCTTTTGATCGATTTATTTTTTTATCTGAATCAACTATATGTTTAGGAACTTAGTTAAAATATTGCTGGTTACGTGCCGCTGCAAACTGAAAATATTTTACCATTTCACTTCGCCCTACATTTCCCTATACTAGAATGCAACTTAACTTTACACTGAACGTCACTACGGGCGGAGCCAATAAGAGCTCACAAGCAGTCAGCGATTTCCTCTAATTCGCCAAGTAGACTGTGACGTTTTATCTAGCTCGTTTTTCATAGGCTAACGTCACGCAAACGTCACGCCGACGTCACGATGCTGTTGTCAAGAAAGGTTGCAGTGTAGTATACATATATTTTGTCTGGCAACATGATTTTCGGTTCTCCTTTACTGTGATGACGTTAACAATCATGCAACGAAATCTTCTTGAATATTTTAGTGAAACATTCTTCTTTTGCTTTAGAGTGAATAGATTTTTAACGCAACTAAATATTATGATTAAATGTGTTTCATGATTTACCAGTAAAATTTGAAAAGTTTAATTTAAAAAATTTGCTCTTCGATCTCTGTGTTTACAGAAATATTGTTCTTTAAAAGTTTTGTAGGTGAAACAAAAGCTAAATTCCTGCTAATATTTACTAATACTGCTAAGTATGCAAAATTTAAAATTAATTATTTTTAGTAACTTAGTAAAGCTTCGTATAGTTTGACTTTCATTGAATTTGCTATAAACTATTTTAGTAACTATCTATTCATCTTAAATTGAGCTCATTTTATATTCCATTTATAAACTCAAACCGATATATATAATATAGAATGTAATTTAATCTTCAAGTGTCATCTAATACCTTGCGAAAACAGAATTTAATTATTGACTATCGCCACATATAAAGCAGACTGTTGAATAATATTCAGGCTTTCAAGTGGACAGTGTTACAGCTGCCATTTGATTTCATTAAGCCAGATCATTCATACCCTTTCGCACCACAGAAGGGTGCGAAGTAATTGTTATTAATTCCAAGTGTTGGAATGTCTTCTGTTGAATACAAATTCACAAGAGAGTTTGGGTTAGTTGCAGTGAAGTGAAGGAAGTATCAATGGTTCTTATTTTGATTCGAATGTTAATATAGCAACCTATTCTGGTCATTGAAAAGATTTTTTGAACATATTTTCTTTTTAGCTTAAAAAGTTTGACCTACACTGAAAAAAAATGAACTGTTGCTTTTACTGTATAATACTGGCAGCCGAAGTTCCAATTCAAAACTGTAAAATGCACAGTAATAAACTGTAAAACTAGCAATTTTACAGTTTATTACTGTAAAATTAGAAATTTTAGTTTATTGCTGTAAAATGTAGCTGTATTATACTGTAAAAACAACAGTATAATACCGGTAGCAGAGGTTCCAGTTTAAAACTGTAAAATGCACGGTAATAAACTGTAAAGTTAGCAATTTTACAGTTTAGTACTGTAAAATTAGCAATTTTAGTTTAGTTTAGTAAAATTAGAAGTTTTACAACTAATTAGCAATTTTTGCAGTTTATTACCGCAAAATGAACTATATTATACTGTAAAAACATTCAATTTTTAGTGTTGAAAAGATTTGTTTGACTATATTTTCGTTTTAGATGAAAAAATTAGACACTCGCCCACATACACGGTATAAATGTGTCGAACTTTTTTTTTTCAATTTTTTAGAAAAGATTGAGAAAATAAATATGTTAGATAGCAGGGGAAATCATACATAGCAGTCAGCACCTTTATCAAAAGAAAGTAAACAACAGGAATTACAATTGGGAAGAATAATATATTAATGTTTTCTAAATTGCAATGAGACATAATGAAATTCAACGCAGCTCAAAGTTTTTCGTCATATTCAACACGCTGTTTTATTTCCAACGCACTGTCAATGAAAATTTATCTAGGATGTTTCTAATTTCAAGCCATTTGATAAAGAAAAAATATTTTTTTTAAAAGAGAGAGATTCTTACTATAGCAGTTTTTGCATGAAAAAATTACCATACTAAAATCGGCAATGCGACTTAAAACCCAGGATTTTTGGATTTCGACCTACAATCTAATTCCCATCTGTGCCACTGACTTCTTCCATACATGTCGACAAAAAAAATTAAGCATTTTAAAAAATTGTAACACTTTCGTCATTCATGTATTTCTTTCTTTACAAAATTGTCCCTTAAATTTCGACAAAAAAAATTAAGCATTTAAAAGAATTGTAACATTTTCTTCATTCATGTATTTCTTTCTTTACAAAGATTGTCCCTTAAATTTCGACAAAAAAAATTAAGCATTTTAAAGAATTGTAACACTTTCTTCATTCATGTATTTCTTTCTTTACAAAGATTGTCCCTTAAATTTCGACAAAAAAAATTAAGCATTTTAAAGAATTGTAACACTTTCTTCATTCATGTATTTCTTCCTTTACAAAGATTATCCATTAAATTTCGACAAAATAAATTAAGCATTTTAAAAAGTTGTATCACTTTCTTCATTCATGTATTTCTTTCTTTACAAAGATTATCCCTTAAATTTCGACAAAAAAAATTAAGCATTTTAAAAAGTTGTAACACTTTCTTCATTCATGTATTTCTTTCTTTATAAAGATTATCCCTTAAATTTTGACAAAAAAAAAAATAATAAGCATTTTAAAAAATTGTAACACTTTCTTCATTCATGTATTTCTTTCTTTACAAAGATTGTCCCTTAAATTTCGACAAAAAAAATTAAGCATTTTAAAGAATTGTAACACTTTCTTCATTCATGTATTTCTTCCTTTACAAAGATTATCCATTAAATTTCGACAAAATAAATTAAGCATTTTAAAAAGTTGTATCACTTTCTTCATTCATGTATTTCTTTCTTTACAAAGATTATCCTTTAAATTTCGACAAAAAAAATTAAGCATTTTAAAAAGTTGTATCACTTTCTTCATTCATGTATTTCTTTCTTTATAAAGATTATCTCTTAAATTTCGACAAAAAAAAAATAATAAGCATTTTAAAAAATTGTAACACTTTCTTCATTCATGTATTTCTTTCTTTACAAAGATTATCCCTTAAATTTCGACAAAAAAAATTAAGCATTTTAAAAAGTTGTAACACTTTCTTCATTCATGTATTTCTTTCTTTACAAAGCAAGCATACATAAAAATCACAAACCCTCCACAACTTGTGAATCTCTTTCTCTTAAACTCCTTCTCTTCCAAAAAGCAAAAGAATTCTTGTAGATCATTTAAAGCTCATTACGCCGCATTTAGATGGCGTCCACATCTCTTTATGCCCATTTTTACAAACTAATAGCTCATTGCCTTGAGAGTGAAACAAGTTAAGTAGATACTTTAAGAGACAATAAGTGCGGTCCTTGCCAGGCACAAAGGAACCAGCCCCTGTTAACATTTGGAACGTGAGAATAATTAACAAAATCGGTGGCTGTTAACCTCCTTGACTGCGCTTGTTGGAATTAATTGACCTTGCAGGAGGCGCGATTCGTTTTCTTCCTATTCCGTTTCTGGTTTTGTTGTGGGGTTAAGTTCACTTCCGAGTGAAAATGCTTCGCATGCAAATTCTTTTATCATAATTTTGTTTCACAGTATGAGTTAACCCATTAACGCCTAGCGTCCCTTTTTAGGGACGGTCCAAAAAAGGGTCTGAATTTCCCCAAAATGAACATTTCAACCAAATATTAGTGTTCAATTAGTACCTCGGTATTGTTTCAATTCTTTATTAACAGATTGCAGCACGTTACCTTTGTAAAGTGTGTTCTGTAGCAGTTTTAATATGACCTTTATCAAAAATGACATCGTTCACAATCTCTAGAAAAAAAAGCTCAGTTTTCAAAGTTATTCCCAGCTTCCCAGTTTATGTTAATTGCTGATTTTATTTCTTCTTATAAAATGTCTTTTTAAATATTATACCGTAGTCAGAAAAAAAATTTAGTAAAAAAAGTATGTACCCTCTGGGGTCTATCGTAACTTTTAAGGGGCGATTTATCTTTCCTTAATAAAACAATTATTTTTCACATAATATTTTTTTAAATTATTTTTCCTGTACATTAAACACTTTGTAACCAGTATGCAAAATATCTTTGAAAAAAGAAATTTCTTTCATTAATGGGTTTAAAATTAATTTCATATCGTAATAATAGCTTTTTGTCAGCAGGAGTAATATTTGAGTATTTCTTATGTATTGCAAATTAATCAACTCGTTTGAAGACACGATTTGATAGAAAACTACTATGTATTTTTCCTGTTCCATAGAGTCTTTAACAAGTACAGCCAGAATGTACCTTCCCCCAGAAAATACGGTTGCACTGTAATGTTGTTTTTACAGTATAATACAGCTAATTTCACAGTAATAAACTAAAATTTGGTAATTTTACAATGCTAAACTGTAAAATTGCAGTTTATTACTGCGCATTTTAGTTTTCAACTGGAACCTCTGCTATCAGTATTATACTGTTGCTTTTTACAGAATAATGCAGCTAATTTTACGACAATAAACTAAAATTGCTAACTTCACAGTAAAAAACTAAAATTTCTAACTTCACAGTTAAAAACTAAAATTGCTAGTTCTGCAGTTTGTTACTGTGCATTTTAGTTTCAAATTGGAACCTCGGCTGCCAGTATTATACTGTAAAAACAACAGTTCTTTTTTTGCAGTCTAGAAATAACTTTTTTCAGTAGGGGTAATATTTGAACATTTCTTATGTATTGCATATTAATCAACTCGTTTGAAGACGCACTTTGAAAGAAAAATATTATGTATTTTTCGTTTTCAATAGAGTCTGTAAAAAGTACAGTCAGAATTTACTTTCTCGAGGGAAGATGGTTGGTCATAATACTCTTAATAGTTATATAAACTACTACACCCTGTGTAGTACCTTGCATAATGAGAGCTGGTATCTCAAAGTAAAATATATTTCCCACTCTCCGCACTTTTTCCCTGATGGTTGTCATAGTTACAGCGCTATGGACTTTTCCCCACTTAGCTTTTGCAACAATGGTTGAATGAAAATGGTTAAAACTGCTTTGTGAAGAAACTATTATTCTATTGAAAAATCTTCGAACATCAAGAGCTGGAACCGTTAAAATGTTCCAAACACATTTTAAAGCTTTCTTAAAAGCCAAAATCAATGGTTTTAAAAACGAGTTTAAGTGATTTTTAACTTACAGAAAATAATTCAACTTTAATTTGGTCTATTTTCTAAGAGTTCATTTAACTTCATTGAATTACTCTTTAATAGCTCATCACAGAATGCATACGGTAATGTAAATATTTTTCGTTTTCCCATTATTTTCAGCAAACTATGAGGGTTAAATTTTGTTAAAAAAAGGAATTTAGCTTAGATTGGATTTTTGACACTCAACTTTATTTATTTTTCCTAGAAGTTTCCACTTCGAGTGCAGAAGACCTGCATGAGTTCATTTGTTACTTGTTAACCCATTTATGCCCAAGTTTTTTTTAACACCTTTTTTCAATTTTTATCTGCTTAAAACTCTTACTTGGAATGGTTTACATACATTTTAGGCCTAAAATAGTTCGCCGTTGCCATATTTGCTAAGTTATTTAACGTCCTGTTTATGGGATATTTTGCAGATATGTGAGCAAACTACGACCCGTCTTGACTTTACTTTTGCAAAGTAACATTACAGAAGGGATCTGTGATCCATTTTAAGCAAATCATTTAAAAAGAATTTAATTTTATGAAAAGTAAGTTCGCAAAAAAAAACTCACTTTCTGTGGCTACCCATGCTGGATCGTTGCTAGACTGATTTGTCTGAAAATAGCTGTCAATAAATAAACTCTGATGCCCAAATAGTGGCTCTAACTGGTTTTCTCAAGAAGAAGGACTATTTAACTTGAGAAAAACAGCTTTAGTGAAATGATATACCCATTACAGGTTTTTGTACGCAGTAACTAACAGGCGTCCCGTTTTTTTGGCTACTGGGCATAAATGGGTTAAAATGAGGCTGATTACTAGAAATTACGTTAACCCTTTCTGTCCCGACAGAACTCAGAAGTCCCGCTTATATTAATTTAGTATGATGAATCCTAAATGGCTGGAATCATGCTGGTGCTTGAAAGTACCATTCCTGATACTTTGTTGAGAGGTCGACAGATGGTACCTTGCAATCAGAAAGTTTTCTTTGGGGCCGTAAGGCGTAGGGGGTCTTAAACCCTACTGATTGTCAAAAAATTTAATCGGTATATATGTTTTTTTGTGCATTTTCATCTAAAATACCATAAAAACCTATAAGAAATCATTGCTAAATTAATTTGAGACATAAGAGGTTAAGAAAAAATTACTTATACAGTCGAACCTGTTTATTTCGACCCTGCTTATCTCGAAAACCTCCCTATGTCGAAATTTTTCAACTTCCCTGCTTTTACAGCATAAATTTATGTTTTTTTTTCATGCTTATCTCGAATGATTTTTCCCGAAAACCTCTATATCGCGAATTTTGATGACTCTCGTTTTTGAATTTCATCTCCAGCCACCTGTATCAATGGCATGCCTTGGAGACAAAAATCATCTTCTGCATAATCATTCAAAGACTATGTTCGTACTTAAAGGTATGCATTAACTTGCTACCGATGTAGTCGTCACAATGAGTAAAACGTGGACTCTTAACATGTTCGTACAGTAAAACATTCAACAATATCAATGCAAAACAATGTATTAAGTATTTAACTTTGTTCCAATTGCTTGCTTTTGTAAATTTTATTACAACCTCCGCATCTCGAAAACTCCGTATCTCGAATTTTTCTTCTGTCCCGTGAAATTCGAGATAGGAAGGTTTGACTGTATAACGAAATATGTTTTGTAGGAGTGTCTTGAGCACATTTATTAAAAAAAATAGCAGCAGGTATAAAGGATATTTTTATTCTTTCCAACAATTCTCGTTTTGTCAGTTTTCATTATTTTCTTCAACACACGAATGCATGGTGTCTTTCTGCATAGCACTTAAACGCTGTTATCTGCCATTACGCAATGTTCACACCATTTCTGGCATAACTCCCTTAGTAATTCACATGCAATGGCAATCGAAACGGAGATACAATTTATTATTAATAGCTTACAAGTCTTAAAGTAATTGAAAAGTAGGTGCGGCTCGGTAGCTCCGCATATCCCCAAACCTCGTGCATTTGTATTCCGAGTCGGTAGCTTTGTTCGCCATTTCCTGCTTTGGTCTGGAAGTGTCTAGGTTGATGCCAATAATGTTAAGGGCTGTTAATGATAAGGAAATATCGTTAATTTCGCTCAAGAGGGTTGAATTTTTATCTGTTTTCAAAATTAATAGCTGTTATCTCATTGTGTTTAATATCGGTGAACTCAAACTTAAATTACATGCGGGCTTGATGCATAATGCGAAAAAAATATCTTATCCCAAGTAGCACACTTCGTTTTTTAAAGGTTGTAAAATGGTTACTAACGTTGTAACAACGGATTAAAAAAGTTTATAAAACGTTTAAACGATTTTTGTGCTACCTGGGATGAATAGTGTTTATTTTTCTGCCGTGTTAACGCAAAAATCGTATCTGCACCTTTTAACAAAATTGAGTTATCACCACCAGGTGGCTCTTTGTGACGTATTTCACCTAAACACAAAATTATATAATCATTTGAGAACGGGAAATATTTTTAAAAAACTCTGAAAAAGTTTCATCTGAATCAAATACATGGTGACGTAAAAATTTAAAGAGTAATATCTCAGTTTGAGCTGAACCGCAGATACCACTTTTATGCTTAGCACGGCAGCATTGTTTTCAACTAAATATAATTTTTATTTGTGTATATTGCTGAATCGCGGTACATGGTTACTCGAGGTATCAAGTATCCAATTTCATCACGTCTCCTGATATGTAATAACAAAGAAATATACATCAGAAAAATTCATAACAGTTTCGTTAAACTCAACAAAACGATTCAATTGATAATGAGTACGTAAAATGAATTGAACAAATTATGCGCCCTTAATGGTTAACCTTTTTTGCTTTTCCATTTTAATTTATGACAGTGGCATTCTAAGGTAGATTGTGGTTTCAATTCGATATCATACATATTTATGCATGAAAAAATACTATGATAAGAGATAATTACTCAAGCCCCTCCCCCCCCCCAAAGTGTACAGAGTAGTTATAGTGAAAGTCCCTTTTTCAAAATGTCTTTACCATAAAGAAATCGCTTTAACTGAATCCGAAGTAGTCGATTTCATTCCTCTTCCAGATTTCACTCCTTTCCTTATAAGTAAAGGTGTCTACTAGATTGTCATGGACTTTCCTTTCCTGTGGAAGTTAACGTTTCCTCGGGGCCAGACCAAAAAAATTAAGACAGTAAAACCTGCAAAGTTGACCATCTTGGTAATTAGACCACCTGTAAGTTTTCCTCTTTGATCAGGTAGGAAAATAGTCCTATACTCTATATATCAACCTCTATGAGTTGACCATTTGTCTATTTCGACCATTAAAGTACCGCACAACAAGTGGCCAACTTGCCCAGGATTTCCTGTACCTATAAAAGTAAACGGTTCCTCTTAGAGAAAATAAAAAGCCAACTTCAATAGAAGTTGACATACCGTAAAATGGGGTGAATCGGAACACTTTTCAGCTTTGATTATAAAAAAAGCAATTAAAAGATTTTTTTTTTAATTTGATTTTTTGGGTAAAAACTTCGGTCTTGCTTTA
This sequence comes from Uloborus plumipes, assembly GCA_038373865.1. NCBI lineage: Eukaryota > Metazoa > Arthropoda > Arachnida > Araneae > Uloboridae > Uloborus > Uloborus plumipes. Next base: position 58,054 of record JAXGGA010002934.1, read on the forward strand.
CTTTTGATATTCCAAGCAAAGACAAAACATTTTGAACAGTTATTATTAAAATATATAGGAAATTATGGGTGTTCCGAATCACCCCGCTGGTAGTGGTCAATCGAAACACATGTTAAAATTCTTATTTTTTTCAATTTAACCTGTAATAGGTCTCACAAACATGACTGATATTGATGGGGGAGAATAAGAACAGATTATTACTGTCAAATAAAAGTATAATTTCAATACCAGTAAACGTTCATAATTTGTCAAAATTCAAAATAATTTTGAACTTATGAAAAATGAAAAGTAATTTTAAGCAATGCTTTTGAATTGAAGTACAAAGATGTAACATGAATGAAAGTCACTCATGTCGTCTACAAATATGAACTTGTTCTTAAAACTAGCAATTGTGACTTGGCTTAAGTTTTTCATAACATCTCCTGGGATGAAATCTGCCTTTTCTTTAGTTTCTTAAAATCTATATGTTTCGGGGATTGTCCTGAAAGATTTTTACTCTTATTCATCACTTTCTGTGTACTGGACTTTTACTACATAAGTTTATATGACTTTCCCCCTCGTATTTTAAGTAAAAAGAAGTCTCCTGGATAAAAAATCTTTTGAAATCTGCAACTTTTTGTCATTCTAAGATCTAGTTGTTTAAGAGAAGGGATAAATAGTAATAAATCCTTGTCCTTGTCTTGATTAGAAGAATTGGGGTTAGAATCTTGGTTTTTCGAACAGTTTTTTTCAAATAAATTTAAATTGGAACAACAAAACAAAGTGTTCCGATTCACACAGCAAATTTTTTTCCTATGGCATTTTTCAGAATTCTTCATTTTTATGACACAATTATAATGCGATATTCTGTTATTCAGGTACATGTATAATTGAAACATACCACTCTTAGGTTTTAAATATAAGAAGGTTTGTCCTTGCATATGAAGTTTTGCAGTCTATGAAAACATGATGTTTTCTAGTGTTCCACGTGCAGCCCTCCTTAGAAGCCAGTAGCGTTGCTAGATTGACAAAAGTAATTTTTTCCTACTTCCTATGATCTTAACTTTCTAAAAAAATAATTCATGATGAAAAATACCCAATAGTATATTTATGAAGAATTTCTCTGTACGGTCGGGAAGTTTTGTTCCGATTGACCCCGCTGTTCCTATACACCCGATTTTACGGTATCCTCCCAAGGGATAGTTCAATTTAAAACTTCACCCTCTATGAAAGTTAAGGCTTCTAAGAAGTAGGGAATTAAAAAATATTTTCAGTTAGTGACCGTTTCATGTAGGTTAAAGCCAAATATTTATGCTCCGACCCACTAAACCGCTATCATCAGTTCACCTGATACCACAAAGATGTTGATGTCATCTTTTCACAAAACCAAGTTTGCTATCTTAATCCCCCTACCCACTTACGTCCAAACGCATCATTTGCACCTTCAACAACCCCTCTTCTTATCCGTCAATGCTATCTTAATCTAATCTGTCCATTAACCTCCATGAGTTAGCCAGCAGTCTAGGGTAAAAATTAGGGAACCACGCTGCAAGTGGACAACTTACGCAGGTAGCACCGTACATACGAAAGTAAACTGTTCCTCTTGGGTTAAAATAAAAAAAAAATACTTTCAATGTAAGTCGAAGTTTGCCTCAGCTCGGATTTAAAACTTCATTTTTTATGGAAGTTAACATATGCTTCAGTTCAGATTTAAAACTTCATTCTCTGGAAATTTAGATTTCAATGAGCCGACAGAGTGGTGTAGTGGTTAAGACGCTGGCTGGCCTGTGACGCTCAAAGGCGCGGTATCAAACCCGACTCCAGTCGGTGGATTTTCAAGATGTTGCAAATCGACAGCGTCTATATCGCATGATTATGTGGCATGTAAAATATACCTCGAGTACTCGTTTGGCATTGAGTATCTCTTGGCAAAATAAAATTCCAAGTGCAATCTCGCAACAAAATAGAGCGTAGGTGCCACCATCAGGTGGAGAAACTGGGTGTCAAAATTCTCGTGTTAATGGCATCCCGCCGATAGCGGTGCCACATGAAAGAATGGGTGCTGATCTCGGGGAATGTACTAGGTCTACAAAAGATTAGTAGCCAACGCAGCCTTGTCAAAAGAAAAATTTCTATGAATTCAGAATTCTAAAATAATAGTCTAACGGTGAACGTTTCATATAGGTTAGAGCCGAAAATGTAAGCTCCGACCCCACTTTAAAAACGGCTATCAACAGTTCATCCGACACCCCAAAACTGTTGATGTCATCTCTCCACAACACCAAGTTTGCTATCTTAATCCCCATCCCCCGAACGACCAAACTCATGCACGTGCATCTTCTACATCCCCTCTTCCTCATCCGTCAATGCTCGCATCCCGTCATCAGCGTCACATCGTCTGATTAGAGAGCGTCCGTCCACACCACACCAGCGGATCGTCTGGGGATCGTCAGTCCCGACCCCGTCACATAAATTAGAACGCCTCTTTGCCATGTCTTCAACTAGCTTCTGTGTCTCAGCAGATTTTTTTTTCTTTTACTTCTAAAAATAAAAAGTTCGTTTTCTTTTTCTTCCAGTGGGGTGGTCTTGGTCGTTTCTGGAGATTTGTATCCACCAGTCTCGTCTGTCGTCTTAGGGAATGAGTGTTCTTTTATTCTTAGAATCTCGTGTATTGTTTATCGTCGTACCCGGTTGAATTGTTTGCTCATGGAAAAGTTACAGAAATGAAATATTGGTCGTTCATGTACTTCCTCCCTCTAAGTTTGCTTTAGAACAGATTTTTCGTTGCTTCGTTTGATAAACAGAAGCTGGACAATGTCTTATCAGCTTATCCTATCCACAGTAGCATCAGTTATCTTAATTGGAACAGTTATAAAAGAAGCTTGTTTGACGAAAGATAGTTATTGTAAACGGAAGAAAATTATTCCGTTTTATGAAGTAATGTCATATATGATACTGTTCAGTCTCCATGCAAAGACTGATTTTTTACTCAAAAAGATCTAACATGCTAATTCACTATTATTTTAAGAAACTCAAAATTTATCTGATGATTATTTCTAGAACGAGCACACAAAGCAAAAGCAAATGTAAACAGCAAATGGCAAAATAAACTGTTACATTCAACCATTTTTTTCAGAAAAAACAATATCAAAGAATCATGGAATTTAATTTAAAAAAGAAATTAAAAATGGGTTTACCTAGGGTCTTTTGCAAATTGTAATGCACTGAGAGGTTTGCATATCATTAAAGAATTTATAACATAATGCTGTGAAGGGTACTTAGTTTGTAAATATAAGGAAACGGGTGTTATTTCAGTATGTAGAACCAATGTTGTGGGCAGAAAATCTGCGAATGATATTCTATCTCAGTCATCATCAGAGTTGAACGAGAGAGATTCGATTAAATATGAAATCCATGGTTAAACAACGTTGTTGATATGAAACAGTAATAATAATAATGGCAATGAGAATTTTGAACAAAGGCTAAACTGAATCTAACATGAAACTCATTGCGGGCCACGTGCGTAGTATGTCTTAAAATCTTATAAACATTAAATTACATCAAATAATATAACATCAGAATGAGGCAAAATAAACAGTGTCACATTCAACCATTTTTTTAAGAAAAAACAATATTAAAGAATCATGAAATTTATTTGAAAAATAAATTGAAAATAGGTTTACCTAGGATCTTTTTCAAATTACCCCAAAATGCTCTTAGAGCTTTGTATATCAGTAAAGAATTTAGAAAATAATTCTATGAAGGGTACTTAGTTTGTAAATACTATAAGTAAACGGATGTTATTTTGACTATGTAGAACTAATATTGCGCTGGGAAAATCTACGACTGATATTCTATCTCAGTCATAATTAGAGTTGAAAGATCACGTTTTCATAATCCTAATAAATATCAAATTTAAAGACATCTCACAGACTTCCCTTTCTACTTTTTCTTTTTTTTAGATACAGCACTCACGTCATTGTAATGCCAAATCTTTCTTGTCCAATTACTTTGCTTAGTTTTCACATGAGCAAAACCCAGTAACATCCAACTATTTTGTATACCAAAATAACTTGATCCAACGAAGACCCTCACTTAAATTCCTCCTCCTTTCTCCATGATTCAAATATCCTATTTCTTTTTCCAATTGTACTTGTTTGTGTTACTTCTGGCCAGAAGTTTGCAATCGTTGGAAAAGTTGTCCTTCAAACAGCCGAGCCCATAACTTTGTTAAATCCTTCCACCCCTGTTTGTCTTTCTTTCGAAGAGGCATTGATTTTCTTCTTGACCACTTCACATGAGTTCTTTTTTTTTTTTTTTTTTTTTTGTTCTCTTATTTGAGTCCTTTTTCTTTTCGAACTCTAGTTTCAAGTTTGATTCTTGTTTACGAAGTCTTCTATGTGGCTAGAGATTTTTAACGTTAAAAACAACCTAGTTGTTTTTGTTTAAAGAGGTGTGGCAACACAACTTTAGTGCCATTGAAATGAACAGTATTTCAGGCGTGTTGAATAAACCGCTAGTTTTAAATTCTACCCATGCCTGTGAAGTTCAAATTTTCTTTCCAAAGATTAAGATTAATTGCAATAAGTAGAAATTCTTTTGTTGAAATTTGACTCTCAAAATGTTTAAGATTAAGTTTCTAAATTGTTTTTATGCCTGATCTTATTTTATTATTATTATTTAAACTATTGCTTCTCTCTTTTTTTTTTGTTTGTGAAAAATTAAGTAATTTTTTATTTAGTTCTGTTTTCCTCCACTTTAGTAGATTTTTTTTATTCAGAAATATTTTCTGCTTTTTCGTTTTTTACTTTTAAGAAATTTTTTTCGCTCATTTTCTTTTCGTGAAATTTTTTTTCATGAAACAAGTTAGTTTAACACCAGCCTAGTAGAAATTTTAGGTAGATGATATTTTTTGACGGGGACATTTTTATCCGGCAGCATTTTAGTTGTGATATTGTGATTGGCTACTAAGTAAATTTACACACAGTCACATCCAGGATTCTTTCCTGAACTAAATTCAAGAATCTGTACTGCAATTAATTTGATCGATGAAAACATGCTAACAAATCTGTGAAAGTATAACCGAAGAATACATGTAAAGTAACGAAAAAAGGTCAAACATTTGTAACAATGGCAACCTCGAACTCTTTCTCCATCTTACAGCAATATATTTTATCATTTTCTCACGCCTGCAAATTACATTTCAATTAATCACTTTTTGCCAAACTACTTCGTAGACAACCTTTATTTTGAAAGGGAAACTTATAACTATAAGCTTTTTGAATTTCGTGTTAATGATTACAAATAAAAAGGCTGAACATTGACTACCAAATTTTTGCTAACAAGAGTTCAATCTATCCTGGTTGTTGTAACACATATGAGAAGTGATAATGCAATTTTCCCCTTTGTTAGAATTAATGATAGACATAAATGAAAATAGCATTTCACGCTGATCCCTGCGAAACACTGTTGCAATAGCTTACAAAAACTGGATTAAAAGGACCTTGAACATACAAATGCATAGCCCTCTATTACCGTGATGAAAAAAAATAATGTTCGCATATGAGCTTGATTTTATGATAAATGAACTCTTAAGATAGTTTATATTTCTTTCCGATTACAAATAAATAACAATGTATTATACGGACGTAACACAATAAAAAGAGAAATGGATTTACATTAGTTTCGTCAAAGCCCTAATAGATTTATTTCGCACTAAACAGTCAGTAGGTAATTAATTACATTTCTTGGTATCCATAAAGAAATAAAAAAAAATAATCATTGTTTCTCGCTGCTATTAAGAGTGTGTTGCAACAAGTAATTATTTGGCTAAATTTACCTTAGATTGAATCGTAGTATATTAATACAAATGTAACCCATATAGAGCACGTTTGCGAAACGAAAAAATGCAGTTTTACACGTAATCATGAAGTTTCATGTATAATTTTGAAAAATGTCCAAAAAATATATTTTTCGTTTTTTCCTGTTTTTTTCTTCTTTGTGTGAAGAATACTGTTTCTACTTATCTGAAAGTGTGAAAAAAATCAGATGAAAAGCATAGTATTTTCTTCTATTTTATGAATTTGCTATTTTATGCCTTTACATTCACTAGTGTAGCCGATAGAGTGGTGTAGTGGTTAAGACGCTGGCCTCTCATTCCCAAAGGCGCGGAATCAAACCCGATGCCAGTTGGTGGATTTTCATGATGCAGAAAATCGATAGCGTCTATGTGGTGTGATTATGCAGCATGTAAAAATTTCTCGAGTATTTATTTGGCTTATTGCATCTCTTAGCAACATGAAATTCCTTGTGCAGTTTCGCTTCGAATAGAGCCCAGGTGCCTCCATCTAGTGGGGAAACTGAGAGTCAAAATTCTCGTGGCAATGGCATTCCGCCGATGGCGGAATGCCATTGCCAGAGAGCTTGCTGAGTGGATGCCAGTCTTGGGGAATGCACAAGGTATGCAAATTTCAAAAAGCTAAATGCAGCCCCATTTGAAACAAACAAACATTCACTAGTGTCGAAAGAATCTTAACTGTTCAATTGCATATGCAAGTTTGTATATAATCTGAGCTCTAGCGCTGAAAATAACTTTATTAACTTTCTTTTTCTAATTTCCAACATAGTTAAAACACATAAAGTAAAAAATATTCCTTCCATTGTTTTCTAACTTGAAAGTGTCTAATAGTAATATCTACAGTTGGCCTCAAGCTACGGTTAGAGAATTTATAACTTTTTAATAATTAAACACAATGAAATTTAATTCAATTTTTAAAACCAAGTCCTTGCAATGGGCTATTTATATGAGAAGAATATGTCTCCGCGTTTTGAAGTTACAACGAGACCCTTCACAGCTCATAGCATGTAAGATTTTTTCTCCTATCATTATTTTATTACTTGCCCCTTCAATTGCTTTTTGAAAAAAATATGCAAATTCCTGCACTGTGCCTACAAATTAGGACTACGCAGTGAAGTCTTTCATAATCTTTAAAATATTTTATTGCCAAAAGTAAGACTCTTAAATTCATTGAAAAAAGTTAGATATTTCTTCAGCTAAATTTAAATTATTGCTCATTTTCGATGGCAATGTTCTTATCACCAACTATTATCATCAATTTAACAAAACAAAGCTCTTAAATGCACTCTTCCTTTTCTTTCTTTTCATTTTGAATGCCAAAGAAAAAATATTAAATCGCTTGCTCTATTTTCTTCTTTTTATTTCTTTTTGTTACAATTGCTTCTCCGGGACAGAGTTTTGGGCGGCAGTGGACAAATGAGCTCTTGCAGACGATCTTATAACTTGGTTAAAGTCCTCAAAGTTTGTCTTTCTTAAAGTGGCATCGATTTTTAGGTTGTTTTTTCCTCCTAACTGTTTTTTCTACGCTTTTGATTCTATAGCTCTGATCCTCTATTTTCCAAGATTTAATTTATCGTACTCTTGAAATTTTCCGATAATGATAGCTTAAACTTTATTTCTTCAATAGATTTAGGGAATATGGATTCTAAGATTTTTTAAGAGGGTTCTGATTAGGGCTGCTGAAAATCCTTCAAAATGACGATGAAATTCTTTTTGTTTCTTGATGTTAAAGTATTTTTCTCAAAATTAGAGCATTGTGCAACTTTTTTTTCTCATTGATATGCCTGTTAAATTCATGTACAATGGATATATATACACTGGATATTTATTATAGAGCTATACACTGCTACCCAAAAATAACTCAAGTCTGAGAAATCTAGCATTTGTTGAAAATAATCTTGAAAAAAAGTTTATTTTTAATTAAGCCAATTCCAATTTTTATGACTTAAAACTTTTGTTTTGCATGCTATATTTATTTATTTAATTAGTTAATTATTTATTTATTTTATAAAATAAAATTCTTATTCTCCTGTTGCATAATTTGATTATATCTCGTCTTCAAACTAACTTAACGCATCGGAATGAAAAAATATTAGTTAAATTTAAAAAGCATATATTTACCTCTTGCTCTTAAGGAATATTTGATTTTTTTAAAACTGCGATCCTTTTGTTCATTATTGCGCATCCCTTTTGCTTAAAATGACTTTAAAAATTGATGAAAGTAAAAAATTATTTACATTTGTTTTATTCGCTATTTTTATAAAATGAAATCGTTATTTATGTTCATGGCATACTCATGTATTATCTTGAAACTAATTTAACACACTAACACCAAAAAATATCAGTTAAATTGAAAAAATCACGTTTTTTCCCTTTTAACTCTAAAAAGATGATAGATTCCTCAAAGTTGTAATATTTTTATCCGGTAGTGCACAAACTAAATGTTAGAGATAACTGAAAGAAAATTATTTTACAAAGTGAGAAAGAGAAAGAACGAAAACAAATTTATGCATACGGAATAAAGTACGTGTGTACGCAACATTACACTATTTAGCGTTGCATTAAAAGGGAGTCCATTTTTCAAAATTAATTTCATCAAATTATTAATTACGAGAATGTATCTTGTTCTTAAGATTTGACTCTTAAAAGACTGTTGTCATTCATAAGAAATATTGCATATAGTACAAAAAAATGGAGTAATACGCTGTAAATTATGTAGTTTTAATTACATTTAAAAAAATCTAGGGCGAATTTAAGAAATTGGCGTTCGAGGTGCAGACTATTAGTATGCGGACTAATTTTGTACCAGTTTTCACAATCGTACGTTGAGGAAATTTGCCATTAGAGCGTTTGATCCGCAAAGCTATGACTTCATCAAACTTTAATTTTATATACAGTGAATTCTCACTTATACGCCGCCTCATTTATGCGCCTTTTTCACTTATACGACGATTTTGAATGGTCCCAGCACATTCCATAGCGAAATAATGATAGTATCGTTCGTTTATGCGTCGCTCTAAAGATAAATATTTCACTTATGCGCCGAATTTTCCTTAAAATGTATGAAAATTTATTAATTTTCTTTTAAAAGTAAGCATTTTTCTTTACTTTCCTCTTTAATCTTTCGCCTTTATTGCTCACGGAAGGCATTTTTTCCGCATGAACTAGAGTTCGGAGAGGGACAATTATGTATCATGCATCGTTTTAAAGGGAACAGTTTGTAATTAGGTATGCTACAACCTTTGTTTTCTCTTTATCATTTTAGTTACGTTACAGTAATTGCCAAACCGTAGTAAAATGTCCCTTTTCTATAGAAACATTCTTATTCACTCTCTCATTAGAACCTATGTTGAGTTTTACTCCTTCAAATAAGCTTGTTCACTTATACGTCTCTCTCACTTATGCGCCTTTTTCTGTTGGTCCCTAGGGCAGGCGCATAAGTGAGAGTTCACTGTATATAAATTTTCTACATTACTTCAACTTCATGTTAATATAAATTTGATATTTGGTAACTTTATTAGTATTCTATATATATAAAAGAAAGTCGTGTTAGTTACACTATTTATAACTCAAGAACGGCTGTACCGATATGGCTAAAAATTGGTGGGTAGATAGCTTAGAGCCAGGAGACGGACATAGGCTATAATTTATGTGTGTCAGTTACATAAATATTAAAAATGTCTTATTGACTTCGCCTTTTTACTAAGCCTTTTTTGACACATCCATGGCTGAGCGACATAAAGCAAACGTTCTGGCAGCTTCCGGAGCGCAGTAAACAGGTTGTAAGTTAGCGATGCGTTGAGTGTTATTTGACTTTTTTGTGAAGTAAATTACAAACAAACGCGTTACTTTCCTTGAAATTTTTATGTGATAAGCTGTCAGAAACAATTGCTCATTCCGAGGATCCCAATGATCCCAACCGATATGCCGTTTGAATTTAAAAGACTTAAATTTCCGATCCGTCTTGCATTTGTCATGACCATCAACAAATCACAAGGCCAATCCTTAAAAGTTTGTGGTTTGAATCTAGAACATCACTGTTTTTCATATGGTCAATAATATGTGGCATGTTCACGGGTCGGAAAACCATCTGCGTTGTTTGTTTTTGCGCCTGATAATAAAACAAAAAATGTTGTGTATCACAAGGTACTTAAATGAAGAGCAACCTATGTACTAAAATACAGAAAAAATCATGAATGATTAATGCAGGTATTTAATTTTTGTTTGCATTTTCTAATAATAAAAAACTTAATAAGTTTAAAAATTTGCTTCTTTATTGCCTTTAAGGCGGAACAGAGTTCGCCGGGTCAGCTAGTAATCAATAATTCTCACTTAAATGTTTTATTTTTCCGTAAAATACTGTTGGATCCTAAATTTACTTCAGTACATATTTTTCCACCGTAAAGTTAAAACTCTACAATGTACTCAAATGTATAATCTACCATTCACTAAAGGCTAAATAAAATTCAAACACATAATTCAAACACACAGTAAAATTCAAACAAAATAAAAAGCTTACTTGTCCATTAAAACCCTTCTCACCAAGTTAAATAGCTTTCAAAACTTAACATTCTGCTCGCCCGCTGTGCTTAATTACCTCAATACAGTTCTTTCCATTCTTTGGTAACAATACACTGTAATTACTACAATGTTTTCAGATGGAGCTATTTATCCACTAGAGCTAAACAGCGCTAAAAAGCGTGACTTCTTTAAAAGTAATCCTTCCACCTATTTTCAGAATGAACAATTGCGATGAAAGGGGAAAAAATGCTTCAAAGATGAAAGTTTGCAAAACACTGGTTTTTATTGTTCGAAAATTTTTGTTTAGGTTCGGCAATACTAACGTATTGTTGCTTAAATAAACATCATGTAAATATTAGTTGCTAATCAAAACAAGTTTATACGTTTTGTTTACAGAATCTTCATGTGTGTTCGAAGAATGCGCGAATGGTCACTTTTCCAGGTGGAAACATCAAAAAAAAAAAAAAAAAAAATTTCTTTTCTTGAAACTTCTGTTTCATACTTTATTACATTCTCTGATACATTTTTTGATGATTTTTTGCTTTTACACAATGATGGAAACTGAATCGGCCATGTTGAAAAGGACTCATTAATATGTAATCAGAAAAATAGCAAAAAAGCTAATGAGATTAATTTGAACGATCTGCATTATAAGGTGACATGACTTTTAGTCGTTAGTGTAATATAAATTTGGATGTAATTAAAAACGTTTCTCAAAAATGAGTCCAAAGGAATCGTTAAAAGTAAAAACATACATATAATACAATTAAATTTAAGAAACAATAAAAAATTAATTAATGGAAAACTTTTTTTTTCATTAAAACAATTTGTTATGGGTGAAAACGGGCCATTTTTCTGTACCTCAGAACCAGACTAACGTAAGTCCACTTTCGTCATTTTTCGGTAGAGGGGAAAAACGATTGTCGAATACATCGTTTTTCCCTTCTACTGAAAAATGACGAAAGTGGACTTACGTTAGTCTGGTTCTGAGGTACAGTTTTATTGATAAAACAGAAAACTGATTTTGTAAAGAATATATTGTTTATATTAAAAATATATTTAAAAAAACATTTTCTTTCTTCGCTGAAAAAAACAAGCAGTTTTTATTTGTAAAAATAATCATTTTGCATTGCTAAAAGAACGTTATTTTTTTTATAAAAGCAAGCATGGTTGTTTTGGTGAAAATAAGCAAAGTTTTAAGTGAAAGCTGTTTTTTTTTCTTTTTTAATAAAATCTTTTATGATTACTATTAGAACACATGATTACATTTAAATATTTTTTAAATAAATTTGCCTGCATGAGATCACACTTTTTTGAAAACAATCGATTGCTACACAATGAAATCGAATTCCGTATCATTTTTCGGAATTTAGTAAATGCGCGTCATTATGTAAGTATTTTTTCAATTCATGAAATATAAATGGTCTACATGATCACCCTTTCTAGGCCGCACTCTTCCCTTATTTCCCCAGAATCATGTAATCCGAAAAAGACGCATCTTCAGTCACATTAAGAAATTCCTCCTATTCACGACAAAGCATATCTATTTCTCGTAATACCCAGGCGGAATAAGCATCCCCATGATTTGTCTGAATGTCGTTCTTCGCCTTATTGGCTAAATGCCTCATAAATTGCTTTTCCGGGCGAAAATTCTGTTACATACATTTCGCCAATGTTTGCCTAATGGGGCGGAAAATGTGAAATAACGGAGTTTTGGCTGGATATGGCGATGTGCAGGAACTTATTTGCAAGCAGCTTTTGTGTTTGGGGACGGGTGGAAGAGTTCATTTAAGTGTTTGTGCTGTTGTGCTCGAATAGAGTGGGTGTTATGATCACGAATAATTTTAGTGGCGTTCAGGAGAGTGTCTTTGGGAGATATTTGGCTGATTTTTAATTAATAGAAGCAACTTTTTGCTTCAGTTTTTGTATTAGGGGCCCCGAGAATAATGTAGTTTCTTTCAAATGAATCTATTGTTAAAAGTTTTTATTTTAAATCAACGATGTAATTGTTTGCGTTCTCAATGGCCTTTTGCCGTATAGTACTAAATTTTAAATCCCTGATAGGTTGAGAAAAAATTGATAGAGATCAGTTGCCAACTAGTGATAGATAATAAATAATTTAATCGTGCAACTTACAGTTAAAGCACGAAAAAAGTAAATGCTCCAAGTTTCGTGATGATGCTATCAATTTTCACGTGGGGAAATCAGTAACCGCATAGTTACAGCTTATAATAATTTTAACGTAGAATTTACTGTTAAAATATGATAAATAAATAGAGCTAATGCACGCTAATGCAATCAGTTTGCACGTGCATTCTAAAACAATCAAAATTCATTCGTCATCAAATAATTATAACTGAAAAAAAGAATCCTACCGAACTTACAGTTAAAGCTTTGAAAAAAGCCAAATTACGCAGCGACGCAATCAATTTGCATGTGTTGCAACGGAGATCAATTTGCCAATAATAAAAGGTGGTAAGTAATATTACTGAAAAATTTACTGTTAACATATGACAGAAACCTGCATCATAATAGTATGCAATGTTTCACATTAGAAAGCTTTTAACCGTACTCATTGTTTCTATCATTTTTTTTTTTCAACATAATACTTAGTTGTTCGTTACTGATTAACATTAAGTCTCAAAAGTTTTAATTTTCTACTCATTTAACATCAGTATGTCTTCAAAAACACACGCAACAAATTCCCTTTAATTTAACATTTCATTGCTTTTTCATTAGAAAAGATTTTCTTTTTTCCAATATCGACTTTTGAAATCTATTTCTTTTACCAATTACTACTATTTGTTTTACTTGAAGAGTGAAGTTTTGTTTCAAACTTCAATTGATCTTATTTGGCACAGTGAAGTACTTTTGTGTTTGAAGTGGAAATTGATTTTCCACCCACAGCCTCTTTAAGAGTTAGATGATTTTCTATCAAAACTTTTGGAAATTTTTGTCAAGAAATATTTAGTTTCTTTTGTTTGTCTACTTGAACGTGAAAAAACACGGCTAAAAATTTTGATTAAAAGTATTTTTTAAAAATGCATTCTTAAGCCTCAGTTTTTTAGAAGTAATATCTCTGTTATGCACTTTCAGCATTTTTTTTTTTAATTCCTGACTTAAATAAAGGTTTTTACTCTTTTATTTTGAATTATTTTTAGGCTTAGTAAAAGCTTATAAATTTATCCGAGAACAACAATTTTAATTGTGTACAAAATCAGAGCTAAGCTCCATAACAGCATCACAAATAACTTTCCCAAATATAAAACTAACGTTATGAAATCATATATCTAAATTAGCTTTTTTATCGACAATAACATCCCTTTCTAACAAAACAAAAACACTTTCCTCGCAAGGAAACATAACTCCGCGAGTCGATCCAATCGGCGAGAAGGCAATAAAATAGCGCGCCCAGTGGCGAAAAAAGCAGGAGACGACAAACGGAATGAAAGTGTGAGAACGTACAAATGTATTTGACTGATAGAACGAAGGAATGCTTGGCCTCACACAGCCGCTTATATGTGAGCCGCAATGGTGGGCAACATCTGGCCGATCTGTTTTCAGATCCGAGTTAATGAAGCGGCAAAGAAAAGTCTGATTTGTGGCAATGAAGGGGGAGAGAGCTGCAAAAACTAAGGAGTAATTCCTGTAGTTGTATGTGTGTGTAGATTATATAACAAAAAACATATTATATTTATTTATGTGCATGCTCTGCACATACATTAGAATTAACTAGAAAATTAGAAAAACACTAAATCTTCATTAAATCGCTGTAAATGGATCTCTGGTTAGCTTACTACGTTTACTAAAATTTAAATTAGTCAAACAATGTACAGTAAACTCTCGATTATCCGCGGGACGGGTTATCCACGAGGGTCTCAAGAAAAAAAATTTAGTTAACTTTATTCTTGTAGAATCACACAAGAATAAACACATCAAGAATAAGGACAATGGATAAGAATAATGACAAGTTTATTACTGTTAACTTAGCAATTTGACAGTTTATTAGTGTAAAATTAGTAATTTTTACAGTTTATTACTATAAAATTAGCTGTATTATGTTGTAAAATCAACATTCATTTTTTACAGTGTGATATTTCATAAAACATGCATAATAAACTAATAGCAATAATGTTAATAATAATAATAAGTGCAAATTATTTTCCTTTATTAAAATTTGCGCAACTCGTATTTTTGCAGGTGTTTTTCAAAAACTTCAATTATTGGAAACTACGGTGCGCTTAATTATGCTCCTCTTATTCTTACCACGACAATTATACACGTCTTATCTAGAAATTATATTTGATATTAACTCCACCAAAGCTCTTCGAAAGCTCCGATCTGGCTTCATTTAGAGTTCCTCTATTTCCAGAAAAGAAAATTATCATTACAAACGACTCTCGCCATTATCTCAGTTCCCCAAAAAACAACTACATAATCCCCAAACACCCATAAATGCCTACGCCCCTGTGCATCAACACCGCATATACTATGTCGGCATTCATCTATTAATATCTTCCAGAATTTCCTCTAAACCTTTATATCCACTTCCAGAAACGTGCTTTAATTGAATCACAGTTAAAAACGGCAATTCCGAAGAGAGTCACGCGCGTTTTAAAAGTTCCATTTTGTGCTGGGTGTTATTTGGAACAGAGCGAGGGATCAGCAAACACCGAAGAAATTACGAGGCTGTTATCAAGGAGGGGGGGGGGGGGTTAAGGGGTGGAGGAATAAAATGTAATAGCGTAATTAAGCGCAGCGTCGTACTAGAATGCTAAATTCGGTCGGGATTTAGAAAATGGGTCGTAAAATAGGTAGCAAATGAAAAACGGAGCAGAAATCGTAAATTTGCATGGGAATCATGCGCTTTTGCAGTTATAAGGAAATCACGTATTAAAATTAATGTAGCTATTTTTCTTAATTTTCGTTTCTTGATAGTTATATAAATTCCTTAGAAACCATTTCTCGTTTTGAAAAGTTATGTTCCGGGATGTAAGAGTTTGTTTTTGAAAGTGACGTACAGCGATAGGCAACCCGTCAATCGCGATCGACTGGTCGGTCTTGAACTTGCTGTGAGTCGATCGAGGCAATATTTTGAAACTTGCTTTCTGCATGGGTACAATCAATAAACATTTATTTCTGGAAAAGTAGGTTAAAATTTGACGTCTAAATCAAAAGTAATTTGTAAAATTTTAAAACTTTTTATAGCCCCTGGAACATTAATAGCCACTATTTTATCAGCAAAAGTGCTCTACTTGTGTCTGAATTTTTTTACGTGGATTAATGTATCGTTGTTTTCAGCAATCTAAAGCAACTACGTAATTAGTATCAAAGTATTTTTCAGAAAGAGTTAACCTACAATTTAAAGGTACGGTTTCCATTTTTACGTGCACCATTAAGGTGGAAGTCCTATTTAGCTCAACACACATGCCCGCAGAAGACTCGTTTATAGGGCCAGTCAGCCATTCACAAACCACACATTCACACAAAGGACAAGGGCACGAGAGGGAGAAAGAACATCCATGCCCGAGTCGGGATTCGAACCTCGAGCCTCCCCATACCGGTCAAATTTCTTTGACCACTAGGCAAGGTGGGTGGCAGCTTTACTCTAGAAAATTGCAAGAAATTGACCAGGAGGAAAAGCGGTATAATTATAAAATCTTGTATTTACTGTCTTAAATCAGATAAATGGTTCAAAAAACTGAGCTTCAAGCATTTAAAAAATAGCCACAATGTTGCAAGATTCAGATTACATTCAAGTCGCGTTTGGTAAAGATCCAAGCAATTTTGAGTACAAACAGTGTTTTCCTAGTAAGCAAAACAAATAAGCTCTAAATATATTTTTTACAGTAAAAGTCATAGATATTTCTGAACTTTTTCAGTTAAAATATGTTTAGTAATTTGTTCCTCAATTGGAAATGTTGGAATAAGTTGCTTTTGATATGCCATTAGGATAAAAATGCATTTGATTGGGCTTGCAATAGATTACACACTTTTTAAACGGTAAAATTACTACTATTTCACTGAATTATCTGATAAAATAAACCACAAACCACTTGTTCTTTCAGTTAAGAAGTCCAGACTCAGCACTAACTCAAAAGAGTAAAAAATTACTACAGGCATAAAATGAGACAAAGGTTTAAAGGAAAGGGTATACAACCTTGGGATTCATCTCTCTGTGGTTACTTTTTGATTGAAAGATGAAATAGATTTTTTTTTCCAAAAACCAAAAGTAATTTCTATGGACGATTTTGGGTATAAATTTGTCTTCCAGTTTGCATAAACTATTTTGTACAGTATCCTTTAACTGGTCTGAACAATAAATAATCCATCTTCAGTTCGCGTCTGCTTTTTGTGGTTTAACTCTTTTTGAACTGCACTATATCCACTACAAAAGGAGTACGGACTGATCCAATGAGATGCATTGCCTGGCTAGTATAATGTCTATATCCAAGCTTTCTTAAATCTATTTGTGTTGTGGAGCACTATTTTAACACTTTTAAGCTGTAAAATTTCCAACGGCAAAAATATAATTCAGAATTTTATTAAATGTGAAACTGAATCTCTGAAACTGAAGAGCAAGACATATAGTTTTCAAATGTCATTGAAGATTGCTATTTGTGCGTTTGTTACATTGATTTTCGATTTTATTATTTCCCTTTCTAGCACAATTTAGCAACAAATTCCTCTCTATAATCAAAAATGTCTTTTGTTAAGGCTCATTCTTGTGGTCTTTACAAATAAATTCGATGAAGAACATAGAAATGCCAGAGAAGACTTTTATTCCGAAAGCTACTTAAGCTGAATCGAACATCAGATTTTATCACGATCATCCCTTTCTCGAACACACTTTATTCGAAACAATACCACAAATATCATTTTACATATTACTTAATAAAACTGGTCCTCGCAAAGTAGAACCCCTGTCTTAGACACCGTCCTTTGTCAAGTACTTTCCTAAAACCATAGTTTCATTGTTCAATAAAGACAATGAGTTATTCTTTGGAGTTAACTCCATGATCATGACGGAGGGGGGGGGATACTGGCAGGGTGTTGAGTGAGCTCGAGGCAGAAAATTGGAGAGGATCCTTTATTTGTTCCTTACAATGACGCTGACGACCGTAGTTGAAGAGGTGCTTCCACGGAGGATGGAATATTTTCTTTTTGTTTTCTTCGAGATAGTTTCTGATGAGCCTTGCTACATGGCTTGGTGGTTGATTCTTTGCTGTGTTGTTATGATGTTAACTGGTTTAGAAGATATCTTTTTCTCGTCGTTTTTATGTTTTCTGAAATTCTGATGTCAGTATCAACCACACAGATTCAGTCAGTATCACTCAAATAAAAAGTTAGATAAACAAATTTGCAAATATTTAAAACTATATATCACTCATCCAGAATGAAGGGGCACATTTTTTTGGCTTATGGAATTGAATACTAATCTTATTTAAAAAGTGCTCCCTTCATTCTGGATGAGTGATAAATTGTTAAGCAATATTTAACGATATTTTTAAACCACTTATAAATGTTAAGCAATATTCACCTACATTTTTAGTCATCATTTTAACGTTAAACAATATTTATTAATTAAAAAAACGATAGCTTTGTGCGTAAATTAGGTAAAATGAGATACAATGTTTAAAAGCACAAATAAGATTAAAAGATTAAAAGTTTTAAAAGGGGCAGACATGTTTCGGAGGCAACAGCCTCCTTCTTCAGTGCCCGGCAAGCAAATGGAATGAAACAAGGTCATGGGGAGAATTTAAATACGAAAAAGGAAAGAAGATGGACCAATCAGATCTAAGCATGTGCTGAAGTAATATTTGATGTATCAGAATATGTAAATTTAAGCTAATCGATTAAGATTTGAGAGATATGCGGAACAGCATAAGATTCGTTACAGAGATTATTTAAATTTTTGTGAACATAAAAGTCTTCTAGAAAATCTAATTCACTTACAGTAGTAAGTCTGCAAATGATTTTGGCTTCTGAAAAAGCAAAATTATGTCCTGTGTCCCAACAATGTTTGGCAATTGACGATTTGCCAAGTTCGTGTTTTTAACATAGTTTTCATGCTCTTTTAAACGAAATTTTAATGATCATCTTGTCTGCCCCATTGGCTTGCCGGACACTGAAGAAGGAGGCTGCGGCCAATTATATTCGCCTGTCAATTGCGTATTACGTTATTTCTGACCGGTTTAGTTGAAAAAAAGGTTGAAGTTTCGGTTGAACTTGATGTTGTGCCAAACGAATTTCACTGCGTGTGATTCTCAATTTAACACAAATAATCCACTTTTCCCAACTGAAAAATTCCAATTTTGATTGTATTCTTCTCCACGTTAACACTTTTGCTATGTTAACAGATTTCATAATCTTCTATTGCCTTCCAGAAACTTCTTTTTCAATAAACTCTATGAAAAAGTTCGACAAGCAATATAAACAAGGATATAAGTGAACTCAAATTGTTTATTTGGCGAACTAGCCTAACGAAAATCAACGTATAGATAATAACAACAAAGACAAAAACAATTATTTTTCTGGAAGCATTACCGATTCAATGATAACCGTGTCAGCTTAAACAATCCTCAAACAACTGCCTTGGTTGAGAAGTTAAATCATTGCTTAAAGAATCGGTAAATATTAATCATTTTAAATGTACACAATAAAACAAAAGATTACACCTTGATATTCTTTCCAAAATATTCCTCCAGTATCCTTTTGTCTCTCACGCCCGGGAACGATCGCTTTATTATTCAATAAAGACAATAACTTATTTTTCGTAACGGACTTGACGATCAGTTTTGCGGGCGGGGAACGAGAGAGCTCGGGGCAGAAGACTGAAGTGTGCCCATTATTTGTTCCATACAATAGCACAGAGGACAGTTTCTGAAGTGGGTATCGAAAGAGGGATTTTTCTAAATTCGATATTTGCTTATAATTTCCTTGGAGCTTGTTAACTGCTGTTGTTGTGTGTAGAGTTTGGACATAATGCAAATGGCTCTCGGGCATTCTGCTTCGGAGCTCTTGGTATAATCATCTGGTTATGCATTTTGAAGCTGATGTAAGTGGATGACTTGATGAAGAGGACGCGGTGTACCTGTTTCAGTGGGCAAAGTTTGAAAAAATAAATTTTCAGCGTAAGTAATCGATAAAGTCTGAAGAGTTTAGTAATAGTTTATAGATAAAAGTGAAAACCAAACTAAAATCATACTAATTTTTACTTTCTTTTATTGTTTATTAATGCTCTTTAATTAATCTGATAAGTGGGTTTGTTTGTTTGTATGTAACTCTGAATCTATATCTATAAAAATGAGTGTATGTATACTTGTTCTCTATACAAATCCACAGTTTGCGTCAGATTTTCATCAAACTTGACACAGAGGTTTCTTGATGCCCTAAAATTCTCATAGGCGGTGTCTTGAAATTTTAAAAAATCTAAAAAGCTCAAATTTAAATTTTTTGTCAAAAAATGACCCTTTTATAGGAATCTAGCCTATTTATATTGTGATCGAGATAGGCCTTTTAGCATTCAAATTGATGAAATTTCAGATTTTTAAATATGAGTATTTTCCAACAATGATTACGATTAAAGTAATGAATTTTCAATTTAAGGCTCACCTATTTCCTTTTAGCATTGAAATAAGTAAAAAACAATCATAATTCATGTGGACTTTATAAAAAGAACCACGGATTTGAATTTCAAATTTGCAATGCGACGACAGTTGCGTCTGTAATGGAGATAAGCCTTCAGAACGAGAAATAGATTTATTTCTGAGTTATAATAATTTTTACTTTGTAGGTGGGAACTATTAATAAAGAAAAGTTAATATTTTAAATTTGGCGGGTGAAATTGATGCAATTTTTACTTCCTTTTACGTAGTAAAGGAAGTATTGTGATCACGAAAAAAATTTCACTCAAATTTCGGTCTAAATTTTGATTTTGCTCACCCCTGAATGAATGTCGCGTGGTTTTTTCGACCTGTCAGCACGTGCATATGTACCTAACAACATACAAACAGCCGAAGAATCAATTTCGACCACCCCCGAGTAAATTACGACGAGTTTTCTCATGACGTCTGTATGTACGTATGTGCGGATGTATGTGCGGGTGTATGTGCGGATGTATGTGCGTATGTGGCTCGCATAACTCAAAAACTATATACCGTAGAAACTTCTAGCTTGGTATGTAGGCTCTGAGGGGGTCTAGTTGTGCACCTCCCCTTGTGATTGCATTCGAATGTTCCCAAAGGGGTCTTTTACCCCTTTTTTGGGGTAAATCAATGTTAATTTCAATACAGACTCAAGTGGTATGAATTGGCGCCACCACTTGGCGACATGTCGCCAAGCTTTTGGTCGCCAAGTGTTTGACGCCAAGTTGGCGACATATCGCCAAGTTGGCGACAAATTTGGCGAAAAAAATTTTTTTTGAATTTGGGTTCAATTTGGCGCTATTGGCGATATTTTGCGAAAAATTCACTAAATGATATTAAAATCAGCAATATTTAGAAAAATAACCATTGTAAAATATTTTTTGCATTGTTTCGTGGTAGATTAGGGGAGTAAATATTTGAATTGTTACCTTACTCACTCCAAGCACTTTTTTTAACACTTAAGGCAACTACTAAGAAATTTACACGTAAAAGGAAGTAGTGTGGGGTCCATACCAGATTTTTTCACTTCCATGTGCATGTATTTCATGCCAGTGGACGCGGCAAAGCAGAGACAACATTTATCTTTAATTTTCACCTTTTGATAAGACTATTTTTCTGTAAACGTTTAACTTTCTGTAATATTTTAGTTTTTTTCAAAGTTTGTACCTAAGAGAGTTTGATGCAAATTATTTTATACCCATATGAATAGAACTCTTTCAAACTTTTTTTCCCTGAATGCTATGTTGTATTAATAAGCACCCGGGCAACGCCGGGTATTAAGCTAGTAAAAGATAAAATTCACGTTCTTTGCAAATATAAAAGTAATCTATACATAAAAATGGATGTACGTGTATATATATATATATATATATATATATATATATATATGTTTGTTTGTATGTTTGTTCCTTATACAAATCCAGTTTTCGTCGGATTTTCATCAAACTTGGCACAGAGGTTCCTTGATGCACTAGAATTCACATAGGCGGGGTTTTGAAATTTTAAAAAAATCCAAAAAGCTCAAAATTCAAATTTTTTGTCTCAAAATGGCCATTTTCTTTCGATTTTGAACAGATAGAGTAATAGAGATAAGCCTTTAAGCATACAAATTGATAAAATTTAACTCATTTAAATATGAGTATTTTCCAACAAAGATTACGATTAACAATGAATTATCAATTCAAGGCTCACCCTATTTCATTTTAGCATGAAATAAGTTAAACATAATGCCATACCGTGTAACGCCGGGTTAAGCCCCCTATATAAACGAGCCGATGCATCAAGATTAAGTGTGACCACTTTGGATCCAGCTCGTGTTTGAGGGTTGTCTTTTCTGGCGAGTTATCGCTTTTTGGTAACTTGTCACGTGAATTTAACAAAGCTTGGCAATGTCCCGAAACTTTGCTCTGGTAACCCTAGCTCCGCAACAATGAAAAATGAAAGTAAAAGGTCATGAGTTGGATCCAAAGTGGTGAAATTTAAGCTTGATGCGTCGGCCTGTCTATATAGCGGCTGTACGCTGGGTAATACGCTAGTAAATTTATATTATTATTAATACTAAAGGCTAAACTTTTTTACATGCTGCATGTAAACTTAGAGGATATTCAATTTTTCTTTTTAGTTTGATTAACTCTTGAAGCGCACTTTTTAGTTTTTTTTTAAACTATAATTTAATTATAATTTGGATGTTTTACTGTTTGGCTGATTTGTTATTTTTGGTTTACGTGGATTTTCTTCATTTGTTTTTCGTTATCTAATTACACTTCACTAAAGCTTAGATGTTTAGAAGCGTTGGCGAGGGTACAGTGCATCTGCTTCAGTGAATGTTTTTTTAATGAATTTTTTAAGTAGATAATTCACTGAATTATATTATACAGCAGAGTAGGTATATTATATAGACCTTAGTAACAGATTTTATACGGATATTGAATACGAAGTAAAATAAACAAAGTGATGGCGAAATAATAGTTTTTCCACTTAAAAATTTGTTCGTTATTTACTTTTAGTCAATAATTTTTTTATACATAACATGTTGATATATTTCATTTATTATTCGTTTTCTGATGCATTATTCATTGATTCTCTCATTCAAAAAATGGTTTACCAATGGAACTACAATCAAGTATACATTTTTTTTTTTCAATCTAAAATAGCTATGGCCTTTTTCTTTGAGAAACTGATCTCGGTTTTGCTATTTGCTGCTTGACTGAAAACGAAACTATGAGTCCATTTATTGATACTGATACTCTGATATCGGATTTTCTCTGATTTGTCTGTTACATAACAAAATAAAACCAACATGACATCATTTCATCAAAATTTTTCCACTCACGTTACATTCAGTCTTTATAATAAAAATCAAATGTTTATCCAATACAATGGATGAAATGAAACAATAAGCTAAAGAAAAATATTATTCTGAAGTTAACTACTAACAAAGCTTCGTAATGAGTTTCCTTAAAATCATGATTAACCACCTCTTTTACTCTCGAAGATGAAACACAGCATAAAACATTTGAATAAAATTATTAAAATTCACTTCCACAATAACTTCCACATAAACTTTCCACAATAAATTTAAGCGAAGTGGAAAACATGTTGTTTATTTTCCGTAATCTTTTAGTTTCAAGAGGAAAAATTACAGCTATTATTAGATAATAATTCATCCATATTCATAACTGAAAATTTGAGCTCCCAGCCATTTAATTACACAAATGAGATCTAAAATAAGCAATTATGAACGAAGTATGCAAAGTAGTGAATCAATGTACAGAAAATAACAACGTTACAATGCACAAATGAGCAGGGATACTGCAGACACGTGTTTCGGCGTTACAAGGAACGCCTTTATCAATGCAAAAAAGTTGTGAGCTTATGGATGCACAGACATCCGACAAAAGCAACGGAAACAGAAGCGAACAGCTTAAAAAGCAAACATAGCGGATTACATGAACACCAATAAAAAAATTCGAAGCCAAAAAAGATCCAATGGGAAAATAAAGAATGAACCGAAGCTTTCAACCAGGTCCGAAATGGAAAGAAAGAATTCGATTGGCGACACGATAAGCCAAAAGGCTAACATAATAAAAAAACACCAGGTTAAACTGTTAACCGCAAGAACAAAAAAGAGCAGAATGAAAGAAAGCGAATCGGTAAATGAAAAAAAAAAAGAAAAATAAAGACAAGTAGAAAATGGAAAATGCCAGCAAAATCAGAGGAATAAATTAGAAAGGTAAAAGGCAAAATTAGACAAAAGGACGCCAAACAGCAGAAAAATAAGGAATAGCATTGAGATCGTTAACTAAGTCAGAACTGTTTTTCAAAATATGGAAGGATTCCCAAAAATCAAGATCTGATGGGTTGGGGCATTTTTGGACAATTTGAAAAGAATTAAAATCGAAAGAATGATTCTTTTCCCAACAATGTTGCGCAATACTAGACTTATTCAATTGTTGCTTTTTCACATAATTCTGATGTTCCTTTAAGCGGAATTTCAAAGCACGTCGCGTTTGTCCGATATAAGAGAGATTGCAATTGCAATTAATTTTATAAATACCACAACTATTAAGAGGATGAATGGGATCTTTAAGGGAAGAGAAACATAGTTTATTCGTAGGGGAGAATACCACCTGGAAATTGAAACGTTTGAGAATCTTAGCAACCTGATAACTCACAGAGGGAAAGAATGGTAAAACAACCAAATTCTTTCTAATGAAAGTTCTCTTAACAAAAGTTGTTTCGGATTTGTTAGAAAGTTTTTTAAAAATGGAATCAATCAAAGTATGAGGATAGTTTCTATCAAGAGCCACAGCTTTAAGATAGTTGAGTTCTGCTTTAAGAAGTTCCGGTGAAGAACAAAGATTAATAGCACGCTGAACAAAAGAATTAAATGCAGCATATTTTTGACTAGGAGGGTGAGATGAAAGTCGATGAGGAGGTAACGAGACAGCAAAAGGTTTGCGATAAACGGTAGTTTCAAAGCCGAATTCTGTACGAGAAACTAAAACATCAAGAAAGGGAATGCAATTATCCTGTTCTTTCTCACAAGAGAATTGAATATGAGGATCAATAGCATTTAAAACGGATAAAACATCGTCATTATGGAACTGGTTATGGTTCATTAGAACAAAACAATCGTCAACATATCTAACGTAAAATTGAAACTGTAATTTTTGGAACAACTCAACCTCAAAATAATGCATATAAATATCACTAAGAATGGGGCTTAGTGGGTTACCCATAGCCAAACCATCTGACATAGTGTAAAATTGTCCATTAAAAGCAAAAGAACATTGTTCAAGGCATGTACGGGTAAGGAAAATTAATTCCTCAATTTCCTTAGAGGCAAAATGAAATTCTGAAAGTCTCCTTTGAAGGCATAACAATGCACCCTCGATAGGAATATGAGTGTATATCCTTCAAAGGAGACTTTCAGAATTTCATTTTGCCTCTAAGGAAATTGAGGAATTAATTTTCCTTACCCGTACATGCCTTGAACAATGTTCTTTTGCTTTTAATGGACAATTTTACACTATGTCAGATGGTTTGGCTATGGGTAACCCACTAAGCCCCATTCTTAGTGATATTTATATGCATTATTTTGAGGTTGAGTTGTTCCAAAAATTACAGTTTCAATTTTACGTTAGATATGTTGACGATTGTTTTGTTCTAATGAACCATAACCAGTTCCATAATGACGATGTTTTATCCGTTTTAAATGCTATTGATCCTCATATTCAATTCTCTTGTGAGAAAGAACAGGATAATTGCATTCCCTTTCTTGATTAGTTTCTCGAACAGAATTCTGCTTTGAAACTACCGTTTATCGCAAACCTTATGCTGTCTCGTTACCTCCTCATCGACTTTCATCTCACCCTCCTAGTCAAAAATATGCTGCATTTAATTCTTTTGTTCAGCGTGCTATTAATCTTTGTTCTTCACCGGAACTTCTTAAAGCAGAACTCAACTATCTTAAAGCTGTGGCTCTTGATAGAAACTATCCTCATACTTTGATTGATTCCATTTTTAAAAAACTTTCTAACAAATCCGAAACAACTTTTGTTAAGAGAACTTTCATTAGAAAGAATTTGGTTGTTTTACCATTCTTTCCCTCTGTGAGTTATCAGGTTGCTAAGATTCTCAAACGTTTCAATTTCCAGGTGGTATTCTCCCCTACGAATAAACTATGTTTCTCTTCCCTTAAAGATCCCATTCATCCTCTTAATAGTTGTGGTATTTATAAAATTAATTGCAATTGCAATCTCTCTTATATCGGACAAACGCGACGTGCTTTGAAATTCCGCTTAAAGGAACATCAGAATTATGTGAAAAAGCAACAATTGAATAAGTCTAGTATTGCGCAACATTGTTGGGAAAAGAATCATTCTTTCGATTTTAATTCTTTTCAAATTGTCCAAAAATGCCCCAACCCATCAGATCTTGATTTTTGGGAATCCTTCCATATTTTGAAAAACAGTTCTGACTTAGTTAACGATCTCAATGCTATTCCTTATTTTTCTGCTGTTTGGCGTCCTTTTGTCTAATTTTGCCTTTTACCTTTCTAATTTATTCCTCTGATTTTGCTGGCATTTTCCATTTTCTACTTGTCTTTATTTTTCTTTTTTTTTTCATTTACCGATTCGCTTTCTTTCATTCTGCTCTTTTTTGTTCTTGCGGTTAACAGTTTAACCTGGTGTTTTTTTATTATGTTAGCCTTTTGGCTTATCGTGTCGCCAATCGAATTCTTTCTTTCCATTTCGTACCTGGTAGAAAGCTTCGGTTCATTCTTTATTTTCCCATTGGATCTTTTTTGGCTTCGAATTTTTTATTGGTGTTCACGTAATCCGCTATGTTTGCTTTTTAAGCTCTTCGCTTCTGTTTCCGTTGCTTTTGTCGGATGTCTGTGCATCCATAAGCTCACAACTTTTTTGCATTGATAAAGGCGTTCCTTGTAACGCCGAAACACGTGTCTGCAGTATCCCTGCTCATTTGTGCATTGTAACGTTGTTATTTTCTGTACATCTTTAGCACAAAGGTATTTGTAACTTTAGTGAATCAATATTGCCAAACGTTGACGGACGAATAAACTGAATACAATTTACATTCCCTCGAAATGCTGATGAATTACGTGAAGAGTGAAATTATCTTAAACTTCGTTGTTTGAGATAAGTTACTGTTTGAAAATTTTGTTCCTGATTTTTAATCTTATTTGAAGTCTGTTTATAGTTCCATGAGACAGCCAACCTGTTTCGACAAGAAAATAGCATCCCATCCCATGTCTTGTTCTTCTTTCCTTCTTCTTTTTTTTTTAGAAAGATATGTCTTTTAAATAAAGTGCTTCAGATGGTTCTTAATATTATGTTCATGCTTAATAATTAGTGTAATAAATAATTTAAAATTTGGCACTTGTATTTATTATGAAGAAACTAATAAAAAATGAATGATTCTAAAAAAAATGGAAAGTGGGTCATCATTGCTAATGTTTTCCTTTCTTTCTGGATCCTAGAAAAAAAATATTTTTGCAAATGCTTTGAATGCTGTTGATTTGATATGCATTTGGTGTACAGGAAAAATATTCCTGCTCTGGAATGCTTGTCCGCAATTTATATTGTAATCCAGATTATTCACTTGGTTGCATCAACAAAATTACGTCAGACTAATAACTTCGTACAAAATAAAAGTTTTAGGAATTGTTATCTACTATTATTCTGAAAAAGCTGTTCCTTGTTACAGAACGTTTGCGCAATTTTCATCGTAAAAATGCGAATTATGTATGCCATCCCTAGCAGCATCATCTCATCGGCCGATGATCGGCCATTCATCGAAACCCGATGAAATTCTCATCGGCCGATGATCCAATATGTCTCATCGGCCAAGCAGAATCCGAGCAGCAAAATCCGATGAGAATACGATGAGACTTGGAGCAATTTACGAGCAGAACAGTCCCGTGCCGAGGAATTTCATCGGGAAACTTGATCGGAAGGATATCGTTTTCCGATGGAATATAGCTCGGCTTATTTTCATCGGGAAAGTTGATCGGAAGCATATTGCTTTCCGATGAAAAGTAGCTCATCGAAAACCGGGCTCGGATACTGATCGGAACGATGTCATCGTGCGTTACATTATCAGTTTACGAGGAGTTTGTTGATCGGCCGAGCAAAATCCGATGAGTTGATGCTACTTGGGATAGTATCAACAAACTTACGTTAGATTAATAACTTCAGACAATTGCTTTTTTGTGTCTTACTGTACTGAAGAAACTATTTATTTTGCCTCCACAGCATTTTTATGCAATTCTTATTGCAGCAATACGGATTATTTATGCAGAAGCATCAAAAACATAACGTTAGACTAATAACTTAATATAAAATAAAGAAGAAACTATTCTTTGTACATCTAGAGCACGATTCTACAATTTTTAGGGCTGTTTCTGTTTTATTTAGGCTGATTAATTTCATAGCAATCTTTTGCATTTTATTGTTTAGAGAAGAAATAGAACCGCTTACATTACATGTTTCAAAATCAGTTGAAATTTGCAAAGCTATATTTTAAACAGCTATTAAATGGGCAAACAAATGAATTTATTCCAAAATAGTATTCAAATACAAAATAGTATTCAGATACATTGAACTCTCACGTATGCGCCGGCCCAAGGGACCAACAGAAAAAGGCGCATAAGTGAGAGAGACGTATAAGTGAACAAGCCTATTTAAAGGACTAAAATGAAACATAGACTCTAATGAGAGAATGAATAAGAATGTTTCTATAGACAAGGGATATATGGATGGTGTTATGCAAAAAGGAGTTAACCCACAAAACATAAAAAAATGAGTTATCCAACTGTGATGGTAAAATATGTTGCTTTCTACATTAAGCAAAAATATTTAAGCCCTATCAGCATTTCATGGTAACATATCATTGATATATTGATATAGAGCTCCATGCTTTTTGCCAGAGTTTGTTGACTTTAAAGCCCATTATCTCAAAATCAGGTTTTTGTGGGTTAACTCCTTTTTGCATAACACCATCCATATTGCTACGGTTTGGCAATTACTGGAAGGTAACTACAATGATAAAGGGAAAAAAATTGTTGCATACCTAATTACAAACTGCTCAATTTAAAATGATCCATAATAGGCAATTTTTCCTCTCCGAACTCTAGTTCATGCGGAAAAAATGCCTTTAGTGAGCAATACGCGAGGTATTAAAGAGGAAAGTGAAGAAAAATGCTTATTTTTTAAGTAAAATAATATTTTTGTTTACATTTTGCGGAAAATTCGGCGCATAAGTGAAATATTTATCTTTAGAGCGACGCATAAACGAATGATACTATCATTATTTTGCTATGGAATGTGCAGGGACCATTCAAAATCGTCGTATAAGTGAAAAAGGCGCATAAATGAGGCGGTGTATAAGTGAGAGTTCACTGTATATCTAAATAAAGAACTCTGATGCTAACAGTAAACAATACATTAATGCTGGAACTCAAAGCCAAAAGGGTTAATCCAAAGAAAGGTACGCACGAACTGCTTTTCTGAAGCAAAAACAAAACGGATATTTCCTGATTCGGGTTTTTCCCTGCGATTTTCAATACCTATCCCACATTAAACAAAGCAAAATAAAAACCGAAACCTTCCCTCCCCAATCTCTCCTGACTGCAAAATCCCTGATAAAGGAGTTTTCCCCTGGGGGCGCATTCTAGGGAAAGAAGATAAAAACTTAAACAAACCCTCCTATCAACTGCGGAAGCAGGAATCAACCCCTTTACGGCTCAAAACAGCGTTAAACCATGGAGAAATCTATCCCAAAAACGAAACTAAACAAAAAAGGAAAAACTCTCAAATCCGACCACCAAGCAAAAGATAACACTCTCACGGCAATCTCCCTCATACTCGATGGACACTGTTGACTTTGCGCATAAGGACAATGAGGACCCACTCCAAAACCACCCCCGCTTCTCCCCCCCCAGCCCACCCCCCAAGTCACTCTTGGGAGAGAGCGGGGAAACCCTTTCATAAACAGTGGGTGGGAAGAGGATGGATAATCTGTTGGGAAATTTCCAGAATGGTTCAGAAAGGGTTTGTTGATGCGGGGTCCTAATCTGGTAGATACAGAACAGGAACAAGGTTTCTGCATTTCCTTGAATTTATGCCAGGCAAAGAAAAGAGGTAAGATTCCGTGGGAAGTACTTTGAGCTGCTCTGTTATCCTTCCACTAATCTTCAAAATAAGAATGGAGCGTGACGTGAAAGCTTGGCTTACATGTGTGGAATAGAATACTTGGGATTCAATATAATCTGACGCTTCCAGTAGACTGAAAATATGCGATTTATATCGCCAGTAAGTGTGCAAGTATCCCCCCCCCCCCCCAAGTGCTTCAAGAAATGTATAGATACCATTGTGTTAGCGGGTCTTTTAAAATAATCTTATGCAGGTAAAATCTTACCGACTTTTCGCTTCATCTTAGGCGCTTGAAATCGTGTCGCTGTTGTAAAGAGAATATTCGAAAAGAGAAATAATTTTTTATAAAATATTATATTAGAATTAACTGTTTACAAATCGACTATTTACAACTCAAACTGCAACAAAGACCATTCAGAATGTTTCATAAAAAATCAACTATGTCGGTTCGTTAAATCAATTATTATTTTTTTATCTCGTTCTTCACTTCATTTTCAGTTCAGTTCAGTTCTTTCCTTCAAACCAAGAAAAGACTAAAATTAATCTGCAGACGATCGAAAGCTCAGTTGCAAGAACGACAAATCAAACATGTCGACGCTGACAGTAAGAAGTTACTTTTTTTTTAAATTTTTGATACATAAAAATTATGAACAACAACGAAAGTTCCTCTATATGTATTTTGAAGATATATTGTCAATTACCAGGTTGTAGTATACAAAGGAGATCAATAGAAATATATTGGCCCTAGTGACTTGTTTACTTCCTACCTTAGCGAGTACAGAAAAATATCGTTTACATCGCTACACTGTAAAAAATGAATGTTGTTTTTACAGTATAATATAGTTAATTTTATAGTATTAGATTGTAAAATTGCTACTTTTGCAGTACTAAACTGTAAAACTGCTAATTTTACAGTACTAATTTGTAAAATTGCTAATTTAACAGTTTATTACCGTGCGTTTTACAGTTTTAAACTGGAACCTTTGCTGCCAGTATTATATTGTTGTTTTTACAGTACAATATAGTTAAATTTTACGGCAATAAACTATAAAATTGCTAGTTTTGCAATTTATTACTGTGCATTTTACAATTTTAAATTGGAACCTCGGCTGCCAGTATTATACTGTAAAAACAACAATTAATTTTTTCAGTGTATCATGTCTGCTCTTCTATTTTACATTTTAATTGAGTTGCTCGTATTTTTGATTTCGTTTGCGTTTGGTTTTACATGTTTAGTGGAACTTTTAATGGTTTTTTATTTGGGGGATTATTTTATTGTTTAATGGAACTATTAACCTTTTTGAATTGCTTGCTTAACTTATAAGACCATTTAAATGGAAAATTAAATGTTCAGTATCCCTATTCCCCAAATAAGCAGTTTTTATGTAATTGCACATGACAACTTCCAATTTTGCAAATTAAAAGGGAATTACTTGTAAACTTTTTCTTACAAATTTTGAGCTTTTTTAATGATACTGTTCAAAATTGAATTAGTTTTTGTTGAAAGTTCGTAAGTCAAGTTATGTGTAGTTTTTACTTACGCCCTTTAATTAATTCAACTATTAAGTTCTCTGCACAAAGGTACTTTTTATATCCTTTCTAATATTCTAATTTCAGGTACCTTTTTTTTCGTGCAGAACATGTAACGCTAATTACTATCCCGAACTTCGTTGTCATACCCACTAATCGTAGATATGTGACAGAACCAACAAAAAAGACTTTTCAGTCTAGTCGGAAACTAGGTGTGGCAAATAATTTGGTAAGGGGGGGGGGGCGGCAACTAGGAATCAGAGTTGAATAAATTATATAATATTCATGGGCGGAGCTGGACCCGATAACAAAACTAATTTCTTTTCTCTTGGCGGTCCTGAGTAACACATAAAAATTAAAGTTCATTCTTTTCGATAAAAGTCAAAATGTTGAAATGTAAAAACAAACACCTGCTCACACAGAACTCATATCAATTTACTTCAACAAGGATCCGTTTTAACAAACATTTTCTCTCATTCTATTCTTCGAACACGAACTCTCTATCAAAGCATTTTCACCTCGCACTGAAGTTGAAGTACTTTACTAAGTACTTTTAAAGTTCAGTTCAACACTGTACCCTCTATGAGCTTTGTATAGTTAGTTTGTATATACATACACTTCTGATTCCAAAAATGTAGTAGTTCCAATGTTAGGTTTGAAACGCTCGTATTCTACATTTTGTGCCCATATGTAGCTGTCTTACACGGTTTTCTAACTTCATGGGATTTTCATTCTTTGCTTGCTTCCTTCCTCTTCTTTTTTTTTTCTTTTGAGCTATTCATGTAAAGATGTGATATAGAAAAATCGAATACAATGGCCTAATGCAGTCTGTACTGTATTTGTATTGACGGTTTTCATTTTTTTTTACCGCCAACAATATTAAGTATTTATTTCTTTTTTTGCATTACTTCTGGTCTGGCGAATAGTGCACGCAATGTTAACTTTTTTTTTCGTTTTTTTTTTTCAAAATTTCCACCAAGCATTACTTACGTGATAAATAGTATACTGTTCTTTTGGGAAACATGATTCCCTGAGTGTTACAGCAGTTTTTCTGTTCAACTAGGAAATCCTCCTTATTACTCCAACGCCCCCCATGCTTGTTCCTCTGCAATTAATTTGCCGAGAAATCTCAACATTCTTTTTCTCTCCCCTTATTTATTGACTCCTACCCAATTCACCAGTTTTTCGTCTCAAAATTCCCAGAACCCTCCCCTACTACGGAAGAGTGGCTACAGACTGATCCATCACAGGTGCAGAGACTTTGACAAACGTGCCCGTTAGAGATGAGTTCGGGCTCACTTTTGAAGGCCCGAGCCCGCCCAAGCCCGAGAATTTTTAATCCGAGCCCGCCCGAGCCCGAGTGATATTGTTTTGTTTTGAGCCCGACCCGGCCCGAGCCCGAGTGTATCAAACATCAATATATATTTTTAATTTCCACTTGGGATGCACTGCCATATGGTATATCGTAATAGCAATCGCAAATATATTATAAGTGGGTGCTATCTTTTTGAATTATTATTATTATTATTGCTGCCATTAAGAAAAACTGTTCTCACGCTCTTTAAGTACCCCAATATTTTATTCCGTGAACGTTGTATTTGTATAAAAACTGACTATCTTAATATGAGATCGAGCCCGAGCCCGCCCGAGCCCGAAAGTTGCTTGAAGTTAAAGGGCCCGAGTCCGTCTCGGGCTCGGGTTCGGGCTCGGGCTTTCGGGCTCGGGCCGAGCCCGGCTCATCTCTAGTGCCCGTGATTAACGCGCTCGAAGACGCCCCCCACCACCCCCATCCATTCCTTGAGAAAATAAGCCCCCACCCCTGCACACACACGTCACCGCCCCATCCGTAGCCGGAAATTTCAATCAGAAAAAAAAATTCCCTCACGCGATCTGTTAGAAGTCATGGATACAAATGGTGGAATAACAGCGCCATGTTTTCTTCAGAGCAACTTATTTTCCTGGGTCCCCCTCTCGCTTGTAACTTGATACGATTCGGTGTATGAGGGGGAGTTATGAGGGGTTGAGGAGCACTAATGCTAAAGATAATGAATGGCCGAATGCCTGGAATGTCTGAACATGCGTTTGGCTTATGCGTTTCGTAAAATGCTCAAGTTTGTATCGTTCAAGGTAATTTTGTGCCATGCCGAGCAATTTCGGCCAATTTAATTTTTTGGACTTACATTCGACTTGGAAGGGCCAGCGATGAACGCTCATGAAAATTTTGTGAAGTACGTTTCTCTCTTTTATAAAAAGAAAGAAAAAAAGAAAGTAGTAGGCAATATTGCATACACACTGCAAAACATAAACTATGTGTGTTTACAGTTAAATACTGGCAGCCGAGGTTCCAATTTCAAACTGTAAAATGCACAGTCAATAAACTGTAAAACTAGCAATTTTCAGTTTCTTACTGTAAAGTTAGCAATTTTACAGTTTATTGCCGTAAAATTTAGCTGTATTATGCTGTAAAAACAACAGTATAATACTGGCAGCAGAGGTTCCAGTTTAAAACTGTAAAATGCGCGGTAATAAACTGTTAAATTAGCAATTTTACAGTTTATTACTGTAAAGTAGCAATTTTACAGTTTATTACTGTAAAAGTAGCAATTTTACAGTTTAATACTGTAAAAGTAGCAATTTTACAGTTTAATTCTGTAAACTAGCAATTTTACAGTTTAATTCTGTAAAAGTAGCAATTTTACAGTTTAATTCTGTAAAAGTAGCAATTTTACAGTTTAATTCTGTAAACCTAGCAATTTTACAGTTTAATTCTGTAAAAGTAGCAATTTTACAGTTTAATTCTGTAAACCTAGCAATTTTACAGTTTAATTCTGTAAACCTAGCAATTTTAGTTTAATTCTGTAAACCTAGCAATTTTACAGTTTAATTCTGTAAAAGTAGCAATTTTACAGTTTAATTCTGTAAAAGTAGCAATTTTACAGTTTAATTCTGTAAACCTAGCAATTTTACAGTTTAATTCTGTAAAAGTAGCAATTTTACAGTTTATTACTGTAAAATTAGCAATTCTTACAGTTTATTACTGTAAAATTAGCTTTATTATACTGTAAAAACAACATTCATTTTTACATCATACATTGTCAAACCTTCTTTGATGTGACCTTATACTACACTGCAACCTTTCTTGACAACAACATCGTGACGTCAGCGTGACGTTTGCGTGACGTTAGCCTATGAAAACGAGCTAGATAAAACGTCACAGCCTACTTGGCGAATTAAAGGAGATTGCTGACTGCTTGTGAGCTCTTTTTGGCTCCGCCCGTAAGGACGTTCAGTTTCAAGTTAAGTTGCATTTAGGTATAGCTTTGAATCAACCTAATTACGTATTTTAAATGGATTAAGGAAATTCTATCCTTTTTTTGGTATAGTATAGCTTTTACTATGCCTTAGGAGTGCTTCCTTCGTTTACTAGCAACAAATTAAAAACACTATTAAAATACGAGTTGGGCAGTTTGAACTGAAGAAACTGTGACTTATAGTTGCCCTAATTGACTGCACTGGTTTTACACACACAAAAAAAAAAATTATAGCAAAAAAAAAAAAACGTAGAACATTTTCCGGGCTAGGTCTTGTCCTTACCAGTCTCACTGGTGTAAATTCTTGTAGGATGTTTTTGTTAAACAGTTTTTAGAAGTTTAACATTGTTTAGTTCATTTGAGTGAAATATTCATAAATGTCTTGCTCTGAAATGAAACATGCCTTTACTGTCGTTGCTCCACTTCTCAACAACGGCTGTTAACTGCATTTATATTTTTGGAAGTAACTCAACTGCAATTTTAAATCTTAATTTCGAGCAGCCGAGAGTCGTTCAGGATAAGTTTGAGCAACTTCAAATTTTTACTTTATATTTGACCTCAAAACAACCTAGAAAGGCCAGTGTTGAAATCCTACGGGGAAGTTTTATGCAATGTGTTTTTTATTTATTTATTTATTTATTTTCTTTTTGCAATAATATCTTAATACTATTATAAATGCGAAAGTTTGGATGTTTGGATGGATGGATGGATGGATATTTGTTCCTCTTTCACGCAAAAACTACTGAATGGATTTTGATGAAACTTTTACCATAATGTAGCTTATACATCAGAATAACACATAGGCTATAATTTCTAACGATATTAGAAAACGTTTGATTGGTAGCGCTTTTTTCATTTTAAGGTACATTTTTCGCATAAATCCGCGAAGGCTTCCAGCAAAGTAATTCAGTATTTAGTGCATCATGTCAACTCCCAGTCGATAGCTAGAATTGCGTATATCATTTCCGCTTTTTTGCATTAAATGTTCAAGGCTTTTCTCAAGTCAAATCAAAAAGTAATTTTTTTTTTCAGCTTCATGGTTAATATAAAGGTTTTTACATAGACATTGGAAACGAACGCGTCAGCTCTTGAACGAGCTTTTACTCTATGATTTGTATTTTAAAACATTAGTAGATTGTTCACGGCGTCAATTATTTTCTCGAATTTTGTAAATATGTGTTTTAGAGTATTGGTAACGTAACCGCTAGAAGAGATTGGCAACTAATAAATGGATTAGGTTCATTATTTTCCAATTTGATGGAGCTTTAAATACAACTTAACGGTATTTCTTAAATTTGTTTGCTTTGACTGGTCACTTTCTCTGGTACTTATAATAGGGCAGTTCCTTAGTATCCGATTGAACAGGAATTTTGCCAAATTTGCTGCAAGATTTTAATAACTGAGATTCTCGGCGATTTTTTCAACTGACGCCTATTTTTGTGCCGAAGACTACGTAATAATACTTTACTTTTTACACGACGTAACCAAAATAAACCGATTATTGTCTGATATTTATCGACTGCAGCAAAATATCAATCATCGATATAATACTCCCACATTTGAAAAGTTCAGTTTTTTTTCTTTTGTTTTCCGATTCCGAATGTATCCATTAAAAACCTTTAAAAATTATGTCAAAAAGTAAAGTAATCCACATACTAAATTAATAAAACCCTTAAACAAGACTAAAATTACCACTAATTTGCATTTTTGCATAAATAACTGCTAAATGTTCCCTATTAATTTCGAAATCATTTAGGACAAAAACTTTTAACGTCATTTTGTGGTCAGCAATAGTATCTCAGAATTTGACAACTATTTCTCTGTGACAAAAATTAGTGACATAATAATACTTAATGTATTTTCATAAAGTAAGTAGGGGAGCAAAATTATCCTAGGTATCCCAAAACAGTTACGCAAAAATTTGGCGACATTTTAAAAATCGCCAAGCGGTGTGTTCTGAGTTCTTTCAGTTCAGGAAAAAAAAAAAAAAAACAAAGGTGAGTATATAAATTGTTTCTCAATATTATTACTGACCCAG
Organism: Uloborus plumipes; assembly: GCA_038373865.1. Taxonomy (NCBI): domain Eukaryota; kingdom Metazoa; phylum Arthropoda; class Arachnida; order Araneae; family Uloboridae; genus Uloborus; species Uloborus plumipes. The sequence continues at coordinate 94,617 of JAXGGA010002934.1, forward strand.
GCAACGCCGGGTATTTTTGCTAGTTTTACAATAATTACATAATATTTTAAAGCTTTTTAAATGCAAAATAACAATTATTTTTTTTGAGAGGCTGAAGATGTTTCTACACACATCAAAAAAATTTTGAATATTCAACATCATAGAAGAGGTGGGGTGAATTCCAATAGAATGGCATGCATTATGTAAACTTTTTTTTTAATCACTCATTCTCGTCTTTTACGAATTTTCAAATTACGAGTTGAAATAAACATTGTTTTGCAAATGGTGCAAAAATTATACAGGAATCAATAACCAAAAAGGAAAAAAAACAATGAAGAAAAAGACAATCCAAATTATGAAAGCTTATGTTACTTGAGTAGAAATGTATAAACATGAGTGTATATCATGAGTGAGTGACAAAAAAATATTAAGCTAATTTTCAAAGATAGTGTGTTTATATGCAAGAAATAAAAGGGAGTTTATTTGTGGCCATGACGTACTATTATACTCTAGTTAACATCTACTAGTTTAGATGTTGACATCTCTAGTTAACATCTAATAACATCATATTCGTCCAATTCCACCCTTACGGATGTAACAATCAAACTTTAAACATTCTTGTTATTTTATGTTGTCAAGGATTTAACACCAAAATTTAGGATAGTATGAATAACATCGAATTATACAAGAGAAAAAAAAACAATGTAGATTTTTATTAAACTAAATTTTAGTTATAAGCGTGTAAAATTTAATTGTTACGTTTAAATTGTTACGTAACGATGGAATTGCTCACAAGAAAAAACCTGCGCAAGCGCTTAATTTACAAAAGTAAGTAACTGGATAAACCTTTTAAAAAATGACTGAAGTATAATTTGTACATTTCCTTGGTAACGCATCTTTGTTTGATTTAGCCAAATTGCAACAACAACATAAATTAACATAATAACAATATAACTGGATTAACATTTTAAAAATGACTCAAGTATCATTTGTATATTTCTTCGGTAAAGCATCTTTGTCTGATTTAGCCAAAATGCAACACTAATCGAATTTAACATAACAGTAATATAACATAACCGATATAATTGGATAAACTTTTTAAAAAAAATAACTCAAGTATCTTTTGTACATAATAACAATATAACTGACTTAACATTTTAAAAATGACTCAAGTATCATTTGTACATTTCCTTGGTAAAGCATCTTTGTCTGATTTAGCCAAAATGCAACATTAATCGAATTTAACATTCCAGTAATATAACATAACCGATATAATTGGATAAACTTTTTAAAAAAATAACTCAAGTATCTTTTGTACAGCTCCCCGGTAACGCATCTTTGTCTGATTTAGCAAGCATGCTAGAACAACATATCACCCACCCAGAAGATTTCGCAGAAACATAACGCAACATTCTTTATGGACATAACTGGATATCTTTTCCAAGCCCTGGAAGTCATAGCGAACATGGGTTGTTGGGGGGGGGGGGGGGGGGGCAAGTCAAAAGCACTTCATGTTCACTGAGCTTGGCTGTTGGTATGGATGGATTTATTTCGTGGGAGTTAAGTCTTGGGGGTGCTTTTTGGGGATTTTGACTTCCTCTTGTCCCAGGGAGATTACGGCGGGGCTCCCTTTTGGAGGAATTTTAATCCAGTTTCTGTCTGAGGAATCCGTCCAGACGCGATGAGGGAAAATTTATTGAAGAGCTCTTGGAGAGATAATCTCTGCGGTCTCCTCGTGTGTTGGTTCTCAGGGGCTGCCTGCTTCGTGGAAGCGTTGGAGTTCTTTGTGGAGAAATAATTGGGGACACCTGCTTAAGCGTGGATGGGACTACACATTGTCCAAGAAGTATTTATCTTTGTTAGAAATACTACAAAACATTAGAAACCAATTCGGAACTCACTAGGAATATGATCTCCTCAATGAAAATTATTCGATTTCCGTCATTTTTGTATAGTAAAAGTATTTCTTTATAAAATGGAAACATGTTTATGGGCGCATACTTTGAAATTAACACTAAAAAAGTATGAAAAACTTCAGTAAAAATGTCATTTTTAAAAGTTCACAACGTAATAGAACTGGATGAAATTTGCTTTTAAATACTAAAATATTAACATTTAACTGCCTAACTTTCGTGTTTTTAGCAATTCGGCTTTTTAGGTGTTTGTTTCCAAATAATTGTCAAACCATGGCAGTATAACAAAACAATCGAAATGATTTCGGGAGCTCCTTAAATCATTTAAACTAAAAGTTTCAAAAGCCAGATTATACGAAACTTTTGAATCAAGTGTACTTTTTACATTACTTGTTTATTTTGAGAAAAAAATTCAGATTGCTTAAGACCCAAACTGATTTACTAACTTGGAAGGTTTTTAAGAGAATTTTCATCGCCACTATTTTTTTAACGGAATTGGAAATGAACCCAAAGTTTCTTGAAACAATAACTCCTTTTATGTCATCAAAACTTTACAAATCACAGGTTTATTATGTTTAAGATATGATTCATTTCTAAAATGTGTCCGAACCGCTGTTAATTTTTTAGTACGTTATTTTGCGTTAATTACAAATATAGAATAATAATCACACTTTTGCAATTTCCCTCTGAATGTACCAAGCATTAGAGTCAGCTTTTAGTATTTCGTCAAAATCCCGTGCTAAAAATCACTACCACCAACATTCTTCCGATTTATGCCTATCATTTTGTAGTTCAAATTGCAGAATCATAATACATTGGAGCAATAACATATTTATATTTTATGGGAAGTAAATATCTGCTGCTATCCTCTACTTCTGTGTCGTATTTTGATCAGTACGCACTTATCCAGGAGAAACATTTATTCGATGCATTACACAGAATTTTTCAATGTATCGTCGGAACCATGCTAAAATAACGAATGTGAAAAATTGAGTTGTTCAAGTTTGAATTTTACAAATAATTAAAATTAAAATGCTGCCTTCGAACGATAGTTTTACACTCAAAGATATCTATAAAAATTTAAAAATTGAAAATAACCAATTGCGTCAGGTGGGAAAAAATTATATTCAGTGTTTTGGCACTCCTAAAAAGTGCCAATTTTCACATTCGTAATTTTAGTATGGTGCCGACGATACGAACTATTAAACTTTATTGGCTGTACTTTACAAAGGAGTCTTTTAACTACGGCTAAGGAAAATACTGTATTTAATATACAGTTGGAATTACTAAATTTTTGTACAACACATTTTTCTGAAATCTCATGCTTCAGTTAAACGTTTTACATTCTAGTTTAAATAAATAATGAACTGAGTACGCAGTTTAAAATAAAAAACGTATTCAGTATTATAGCTTCCGACTCTGTTACCACTGAATAAACATCAGAACACGTAAAAATACCAGCTCATCAGTTTAACATTAACCAAAGCAATACATGTATAAAGCAGTAAGTAACCGCCCCTAAGCAAGGGCTAAGGCAGAAACATGCAATACACGGCCTGCATGTTTCTGCCTTAGCCCTTGCTTAGGGGCGGTTACTTACTGCTTTATACCTTGAGCTCTGTCTAAAAAAATTTACGAGTTGTACCGTACCAAGTTGCAGTCTCTCGCTGGTATTCTAATTTCACATTAGCTACCAGTTTTTTTTTTTATCTCTTTGCTTTATAAGAGGATTTTTGCATCCAACTCGACTACTTTCGTATTCTATGCTGATGAAAGCATAATAAGCTCGAAACAGCTGTCCATGGATCGAAATAGCTGAGTTGGCGGGGTATGGCATGCAATATGTGTATCTTTCACAATTCCGTTGGAAATGTCGACCATTATCTAAACTCTTCAGCATTAACAGTAATGTCTAGATAAAATCTCCTAAACAAAATCATTACGATATACGTTACCAATATTCCAAATAATAAAATCTTTATTAATGAGTTCATAAAGTATTAGTAATAATAATAATAATAGAAGACTTACTGCCTCTTCCTTCTTTTCAGGGTATAACTTTGATGTACCCCCTCCCCCCTCCAAAAAAAATTAAGTGCCAAATCTGGCACTCCCTACGGACTTTTTAGGGTTGCTGTTTCTTATTTTGGTGTTGCCAATGGACGAGAAAAGTGTGACGTCACTTCCTAGTGCCTGGTTCACTTGCATCGTCGTCTCATTTCTTCCCCATGTTATTCCTACGGAGATTCGAGTGAGGTCTAGTTTTTGCCAAATTTGAAGAGTTTTTTCTTATTTCTTAGCTTGGAAAAGCACTTCTTCGAATTCCAGGTAAGTTGATGTACAAAATGCACCCAGTTTGTTGCTGATTTCGAAACGTATTTATTTTTTGAGAATTAATTAAACTTTGTTTATGTTTTCGCATGCTGATTTCCTGAGCCACCATTGCTGCACGTAGTATTATTATGATTATACGTGATATTCATTTCATAAAAACTGGTTGAATTACTGAAACTATTTCCATCTAAAATGAGTAAGAGTCATCAAAATAACCGTATGCCATGATTTTTATGTGTTTTTCCCCCGTTTTTTCAGAAAACATAAATCTTATAGTTGATGTTCGAAGAACCGATATTTTCTAATGTTACCTCATTTGAAGTGTTAATTCAGCTATTTTTTATTTTAATATGCATATTAAAAGTTGGTTGTGATGTAAATTGTTGTGTTTAATAGTTCGTGAGCGCATCATATATGCAATGTGCGTATCAAATATTTTTTAATATCGCTGTTCCACGTTGTGTTGCTATTGTTTTTCACGTTGAACGAATTTCATACGCATTTTCCTCTAATTAAAAGCATTTACATTCATATTCTATAAGTTAAAGTTAAAAAGTAAACCGTTTTGCAGAAATTTTATGTAATATCTACATGGTGAGAGTTGATGCATGTTTGTTTACATTCGTTTGATAAGTATCCTTTACGTTACTTCTTATAGTCTGCTGGTATTAGTTTCTTCCTACAATTTTATGGTCATAAATTACACTTTTTTATTCAAGATAAGTAAAAGCAATAAAGGCAATGTGCATGCCATAAACTTTTGATTTTCCATGTTCCGTGCTGTCATGCTATTAATTTTCACTGATCACTAATCGCTGCTGGTTTTCTTTATTAAAAAAAGTTAACATTGCAAACATATTGGTCAAGTTACAAAATACATCATGCATACTCTCTCTGTTTTTAAGAATAAGATTTGATTGCATTAGCTGAACCTATTTTTACCTATATGTATGATACCCCTCTGTTTTATCAATGTGGTGTTGGTGTTATTTTCTGCTTTAGTTAAATTATCGATAGGATTTCATTTCTAGTTTTGAGTCATTGTGCGTATTTTTTACCGAAAAATTGATATGACTTTAAAACATTTCAAACAGAATATCTTTCACGAAGTTGCGCAAATTGAACTTAGTTTTGACAATGTTGTTGAAAATGACTCTTGAATTTAAACTGATTTCTCTTTATTAAGAACTAGCACTACCCGCACGGCGCCGCCCGTGCAATAAATGTAAAGGCCCTTGAATAAATTAAAAATGCGACGATCACTCTGGAGTAAGATAGTTATTTTCTTTTATTCAAACTTACTTCACAGCAATTTAAATTCCAGTAAAATTTGGAGTTTACACATGTCGCCAAATAAATCAAAAAGGCATTAAACTAACGAAAACATTAAAAGCAGGATAGAATTGCGGTAACCGGGTCTCGGCGATTAATATTTCATTCTGGCAACTCACTACCTTCTTAGAGGCAGAAAAATATTTTTCGATTTTAGTAATCCTACAACCACGGAGTAGAAAGTAGGAGAGAAATGTTTTACGGATGCGCTAGTTTGAAAGTGGCAACGAATTCTCACCGCCGCCAGAGGACGCTACACGACAATCCCTCCCTATTTCCTACGGGAATCAATGTAAATGATACTGAATCTGTCATCTTTTTAAATGCTGCTATGGGAAAGAGAAAAACATTTTTCAACTGGATTTTGGTGTAAATCTTCGATTGACATTATGAATTAAATATGATTTTCATCCGTATAGGTGCCGTATTCTTTGAGAAATAGGTTTAATCAAATGCACTTGCCAAATCTGACAGAATCTGTCATTTTTTAAAGACTGCTGTTGGCCAGAATCTTTTTGTTCAACTGGATTTTGGTGTAAATGTTCGATTGACATTATAAACTAAATATGACTTTGATCCCACTGAAATTTTGCCATATTTTTTAAGAAAGATGTTTAATCGACCCAGGGGCGTGCTTAGAGTTTTGGCGCCCTGTGCGAAATTTGTTTTAATAGTAGAGAAATAAACATTTTTTTATTTATTTATTTCCCCTCTCTCATAAACATAACACATTTAAATTATTACACACTGCAACATGCACCAACCTCAACACATAAAAACCAGAAATTATTTTGACATTTTACTATAAAATTGCTATATTATGTGAATTAAAAATAAAAAGAAAGAAAAGACACAGACGCAACCAAAATTTACCAAAAACAAACATTTATTTAGAAAAAGAAAAATCTAGAGATTAATAAGTACATGAAATAGAATAAAATAAGCGATTCAATGAGGAATAATTTTTCTAGCTTTTTGAGCAGCAAATTCATCAATTAAGTTAGAAAAATCTAAATAAATACAAAAAATAATTTTCAATCGATATTAGTGCTAGAGCATTAGTCATAATAGATCTTAAATACGTTTTTAAATTTATTTTAGCTTTGAGAATGAAGGTTCTGCCGAGACAACTGTATCTAAAATAGTTAGAAAATTCGTAAATCAATAACAAAATTTAGTAAAACATTTTGGAAACTTTTCAAACAAATATTTAAGTGGTTGAAATTAAAGTTTCTCTGGAATGGAATTCATAAAAACTTTTAACTCTGAGTATAAATCAGTTCCATTCACATTGTCTAATTCTAACGCCAAGTTATTGCAATTAGTTATTAAGTCATGCTCTTCCAAAGTTTTTAATGCTGGAGTATTGCAAGGAAATCCAAATTTCTTGTTGAAATCTTTTTTTTTTTTTTGAAAACGCTCCTAGGTGTACATAAAAGATTGACTCGTAAAAAAATTGTTTGTTGACACTCTTTCTACGAGGAGTGTTAACAGGAGGAGAAGAAATTTCATTAGTATTCATTTCCAATGATAGAGAGCCTAAATCTTTCGCTGCAATTTCAGAATTTTAAGACGGATACAAATTAATGACAATCCCTTCCTTGAGGGGCCCTACGTCGGCACTTTTACGATATTTAATCTTAAAATATGGAATTTTAAGCAATCTTCGACTTTGTTTTCGTTGGGATGAGGGCTCCTCTATGCGAAAATGTTTCGAAATTAAATACAAAAAAAGGGAGGGAGGCAATTGCAGTTCGTCTTTGATGACATTTGGGACAGAAATGTTGTTCTGGACTCTTCCGTCTTCCCCGAAACATTTTTTAAGTTGTAATTCAAAAGAAAAAAAAAACGCAATTTTTAGACGATCTCTGATGATGCCAGGAGGGAAGAAACTGGGGGACACAAACCCGAAAGTTCTCTACCCACAATTTTTCGGTATGGAAGTTTAGAAGCGAAATAAAAAAACCGTAATTTTTGCTGACTTCGATGATATTAAGAGAGGCTATGATTCGGGGGTTTAACTCCTGAAATGTTTTGAAATTAAAAGACTGAAATTTGTAATCAAGAGATCTAAACCATGATATGTAAGTAGAGGGTAAGTAATATTAAAAAAATCTCCCCTCCCTTGAGAAATTTTTAGATCCGCTCTTGAGAATTTCAAACTCAGTGTTTTTCAACTTCTCTATTAAAAAAAAAGTGTTTTCTCCATTAACTGAACAGCAGTGTTTAAGTTTATAGTAGAATTTTGCTTTGCTTTCCTAACGAAATTAATTTGAACAAGCAATTCGTACCATGTACATAAAGAAGTGAGAAATTTGAAACTCAGTTTTGCATTTTGACCCCGTTGCAATTTCCGATATCTCAACTAATTTGTCATAAATATCCTCCAATTTGAAATCTAATATCTTTGATACTTTCTATTCGGCATTCCCATCTTTTGTTAGATAAAGGCTCAATAGTAACATTTTTAACATACCGCTTTAGAATGTCCCATCGCTGAGTAGAAATAGAAAATAAGATTTATATTTGCTGAATTATTCCAAAAGACAAGTTTGCCTCCGGCAGAGAAACTAATTGAAGAATTGGCCACACCGCCAAAAGCGGTTTGTATTTTAGATATTTTAAAAGTTCAAAAGAATAGTTTGAAGGAAAAAAAAATTTTTTTTCAAAGTTTTTTTCTCCACGCGCATACAAAAATATTATTTCTTTTGTACAATTTTAGCGGCCCCAAAATTTCAAAATATTTTAGCGGCCCTGTGCGGTTGCACAGTTTGCCACCCCCTAAGCACGGCCCTGAATCAACCGCATCTAACATGCTAAATCTGACATATATGCGATTGTATGCGACATTTTCTTTGCATTGTACAATGTTATTTTTGCTAAGAATCAGCTCTCTAAATTGTTGATAAATTAAGCATGTGGCAAAAATGTCGAATCGCCTGCTGCCATATATTGTTGTTGTGCAAGCGTGTGAATATTGTGTAATTTTCTTTTTATAATCTAATTAATCATTAAATATTTTCAGGACCACATGCAATGAAGAAACGGTTCCAGTACAACCAGTCAGTCCCAGGCCAAGTAATATTGCATCTTACTCAGAAATTAACTATGCAAAACACAAAGTAATTAGAGAAAATTACAGAGTACAACAATCATGAAAAGAGCAAGTAGTGTTTTCTTGGAAGTTAAAATTATTTCTTTATCATTCCAGTGATTTAATAAATGCAGCGGCATACCGCAATGCAAATTTATAAATACCTTGTTTGTCTTCTTTCTCCCGAAATAATCATGGTCCGATTGGTAGAGCGCGCAGCCAATTCGACTTGTGATTACTTTTGTAACTCAGGGCTCAGGTTCGAATCCCGGAGCTGGGGATCTTCTGCAGAGGGACTCCATGAAAATTAGCGGCGGTGTTGCTAGAGATTAAAAATCTAGACAAACACCTACGCCAATCATCGGGATTAAGTCCCTTTATTAACAGTTTACAAACACAGCATCTGTACAGAAGAGATGTAAAGAAACAAATTTAACAACAATTACAAATTTGAACACATAAGACATATGCATAGTTAATGATTAGTTTGCAATAATCATCTTCATGCACATGTTATAAAAGCATTTAATTACAACATATATAAAAGCATTTAATTACAACATTACATAAGACATGTGCATAATTAATGATTATTTTGCAATAATCATCTTCATGCACATGTTATAAAAGCATTTAATTACAAAGACATAAAAGGTTATTTTTAATAACCATCTTTATGCAATAAAGTAAAAAAAACCTCCGCCGGATAGGATACTAAGTAGTTGAAAATTAAAAGTGTAAACCTTAGTATAACTTAAATAGTATAAACATAAGTTGCAATTTAACAATAAATAAAATGTCCATCAATCTTCCATATCATCAAAAGGGATATCCTCATCAAATAAAATGTCCGGATTCAAGGTTTTCTCCTTCAGCAACAAGCTTTCCCTCAGGCAAAGAAATTGCTGATAATTTGACAACTTTTTCTCGACATTGTATTGAATCAAAATCCTGAAATAAAACAAAAAAGTTTTTGTGAAATTCAACTTAATAAATTTGTATCTGAAACTGACTAACTGCTTGAAAGTCAATAAAATATGATATTTTGCGGCATATTAAACACATATAGGTAGCATGAAAACATGATACATTCTACAAATCCGGGGCTGCTGCCGCCACTAGCAAAATTAACTGCACAAAACAAATTAGATAAGTGTTGGTAAAAATTAAATCAATATTTAATAGGTTTTGGCTTGAACAATGGGAGTGGCATAATGGCAAGGCAGCAAGCTCTGTATACAACAGAATATGACATTTGATTAAACACTTTTGATTATCCGTAGACTAGAATGACATGGTAACTGCAGACAAATGAATACCATGGACAATCAGACAAAAAGTTTAAAAAATGATGCTGGTGTATAAACACTAGATCAAACATTAAAATTGTAGATAAAAACAAAAAAAAAAAAAAACTGCATGAGCTAAACATAGACAAAAACACTCATGCATTTAAAAAAAAATAAATAATCACTTATATTAGTACATGCCTTGAAACTTTATAAAAAAGTTTGTTACTCATTTTATTTAAATTTTAAAATATATTAATTAGTGATTGTAACTTTTTCAATAATATCTTTCACGAAGCAAAATATTCTTCTGTTCCTCAAAATAATTAGTTTGCCAAAACGAACATGAGCTGTTTCATGGCCGACTCAAAGATGTGCGCAAGCTGGGCTAAGTCAAAATGGGTGCATTCAGTAAATCCTCACCAATAAAGAAAATAATAGTGTGAAACATCTGTAGATACTTGGAAGTTTACAGTATAGAATATGGTAAAATAATCATACATATAAAATTAGTGTTAATTAAGAGGTAAAATCAAAAAAGACAAAAATAGGAGAGTTTAAGAGACGAATGCAATCAAATTTCTAAAAAATATAGAAACTTGCCAGTACATTTTTAGTACTAAAAATTTCAGTAGGGGAGAGCGGGGCTAAAAGTTCCGCGGGTAAGTTGTTCCCTTTGAAATAGCTCAGCTAAGAAAAAATATACATGTATTTTGTAAATACGTCATGAAATAGAATGTTATAGTGCACAAATGGCGGTCATTTTCACCAGCCCAGTGGCGTCCAGTGTATCAAAAGCCGAGCACGTGCATTACTGATTTACGAAAGTAAATATTTTTGTTTTTGGTGTTTTTGGTCTTTCGTCCGGAATTTAATAGTTAATGTTTAGCTTTTTGGTTTTTTTACATGAAGATAGATTGTGCACCCTTATATCCTACGCTGAAACTATTTATGTTTCGTTATCTAACCTATAATTTAATGTTTTAAAGACATGTGCTTTTGGGGCTAGTTGTTCCCTTTTTTGGGGGCAAGTTGTTCCGCGGAACAACTTGCCCCAGAAAAATTAGCAACTAGCCCGAAGGAACGTCTTGCCCTATTCATCTGAACCAGTGATGCAGTAACTTAATACACATATAAATAAATATTATATGTTACTGTGAAGACCGAAAGTGAGATTTCACCAAACATAAATCCAGAAATATTCAGTCTATCCGATAGATATATATTAGATATAAAATTTTCGAAGAGCGAACTATGTAAGATATCGAAATATATTTCATACTTTGATATAAAAGTCATATTTTCGGAGGATCGTATTAGAAATTCTAGATAACTCCCTGTTATAACTGAAGACTGAACCAATTATCTTAGCTTATTAGCTGTTGAAGCTGTTAGTTATTATACAGGGTGTCCACTCCTATCGTGGACCAATAGCTAATTTCTTAACCGTTAGAGATAAGCATATAGTTCATTTGGGAAAAAATCTCTAAATTATGAAAGGAATTTTGGGTCTATTCAATGTTTTTCAAAAAATCAAATTTTGAAAGAGTTACGAAATTTAGATTTTTATACAGCCCCCCAGTCCTATCAATCATATTTAGTAAAACATTCTTGACACTGTAACGTTTAAAACTAAAAAAAAATTACTGTTCTACCACAAAAATTGACCGAGTTATGACGTTTTGAAAAATCATGATTGTGCATTATTTCATGACGTCATCGAGAGATCGCTTAAGGAACCGTATGCGAAATCCTTCAAAATCTTGATTTTTCAAAACGTCATAACTCGGTCAATTTTTGTCGTAGAACAGTGATTTTTTTTTTCGTTTTAAACGTTACAGTGTCAAGAATGTTTTACTAAATATGATTGATAGGACTGGGGGGCTGTATAAAAATCTAAATTTCGTTAACTCTTTCAAAATTTGATTTTTTGAAAAACATTGAATAGACCCAAAATTCCTTTCGTAATTTAGAGATTTTTTCCTAAATGAACTATATGCTTATCTCCAACGGTTAAGAAATTAGCTATTGGTCCACGATAGGAGTGGACACCCTGTATGTAATTTTAATATGTTGCACTACATTAACTGTATTTTACCATATTAATGTGTTATAATTTACTATTTACTAGATGCGTTGCCCGGCATTGCACGGTCTACCTTGAGAATAAAACTTTTGTTAAGCAACGCGCGTCTATAAGCCCCGATTACATTATTAAAGTCGATATTTTGCCGGCATCCAGTGCAAAAAAGAAATCAATCGCCAAAAACAGTTTTAAATCCCGTCGTAACAGGAAACACCTCAAAGCAAAGGTCTCATTAGAAAGATCAAAGAAAATACGCAGCTTTGGAAATTACTAACTGCTTCACCCAGCAAAAAGATACAGGCATTTTTAAGTTCGTAAAAATCAATTTCAAACTGGATTTACAGAAATCGTCTGTATTAATTAGCGTGAAAAAAATGAATGGTAAAAAAAAAAAGTTGAATAAAAATGGGTTGCCATTTTTTTTCTTGAGCGTAGACTAATTTTCTAAACATGGCCGATTTTAACAGCATTCAGTGGATTTTTCGCAAAATATCGCCAAAAGCGCAAAAATTGAACCGGAATTCAAAAAATCATTTTCTTCGGCAAATTTGTGGCCAACTTGGCGATATGTCACCAAGTTGGCGTCAAACACTTGCCGACTAAAAGCTTGGCGATATATCGCCAAGTGATTGCGCCAATTCATATCACTTGTGTCTACATTAAAATTAACATTGATTTACCCCAAAGAAGAGGTAAGCCCCCTCCCACCCCCCAGGAACATTCGAATGCAAACACAAGGGGAGGTACACAATTAGACCTCCCTCAAAGACAACATATCAAATTAAAATCTTCTACGGTATACAGTTTTTGAGTTACTCGACATACCTACATATGCACATGCATGCATACATACGTACATACAGTTATACAGCCGTACATAAAAACATATTAATATCAACCATTGTTTTTTCTAAATACAAATTATGTTTTAATGAGTTATTCATCTCGCATTCAAAATCAGCATCGTTATGCATCGTCTTGCTAATATCGGAACAATTTGCCCCACCCACGGAACAACTTGCCCCAAGACGGGGTTAGTTGTTCCTTTTCGGCTTTACTTGCTATAAAATTAATTATTAAAAAACCTTACAAAATACAACTCAAAAAACAGTCTGTATATCAAAGGGACATATAATACTAAGTTTTAACCTCGGAATATTAATTCTAGAACCAAGTTTTCAAAACGAATTTTGAGCTTAAACAAAAAACGGAACTTTTAGCCCCGCTCTCCCCTACTCAGTGTAAGACATCATTAAAAAATCTTTCCGGTTTGCAGAAAACACTCGTTCGCATTAATTTTAACAGTAAATAACTAAGCACATTTTTCTTTTTGTGGAAAAAATAGGTGATCTCATGGACTACTGGTTATTTGGCGGAACAAGGCGAATAAGCATAGAACATGTGCGATACAGTAAACATGAACAAAAGATTATAGCATGCATATCGCATTTTTTGTTTCGACTGACATTGAATCACAACAGTAAAATTTATGGCTATTAAATAAAAGGAATAATCTCGTGCCAGCAGACTAAAGGGCAAGGTCAAACCAAGTAACGGACAGGATATTAGTTCAATGAATGTAAACATTTGAAGGGTCAGGGGGGAAAACCACGGTAGTCACATTTGATTCATTTTGAGAAAAACGAAATTTCAACTTTACGAACTCATAAACTTCCCCAGTATACTTGTTCTAAAATGACAATAATACATGGACTACAGTGTTTTTTCACGAATATTGCATATACTAAACGAAATTACACTTATTTTCCTAACAGGTGGTAGCATCAGTTTAAATTCAACAAAAAGTGGACTACCGTGGTTTTTCCCCCTGACCCTTCATTTATCAATTCTCAAAATGTAGATACTACATAAGATTTCCGAAAAACGGTTTATTTTGTGACTTTAACTTATAGAATATGAATGTAAATGCTTTTAATTGGAGCAAAATGCGTATGAAATTTGTTTAACGTGAAAAACAATAGCAACACAACGTGGAACAGCGATGTTAAAACAAATATTTGATACGCACATTGCATATATGATGCGCTCACGAACTATAAAACACAACAATTTACATCACAACTAACTTTTAACATGCATATTAAAATAAAAAATAGCTGAATTAACACTTCAAATGAGGTAACATTAGGAAATATCGGTTCTTCGAACATCAACTAAGATTTATGTTTTCTGAAAAAACGGGGGAAAAACACATAAAAATCATGGCATACGGTTATTTTGATGACTCTTACTCATTTTAGATGGAAATAGTTTCAGTAATTCAACCAGTTTTTATGAAATGAATATCACGTATAATCATAATAATACTACGTGCAGTAATGGTGGCTCAGGAAATCAGCATGCGAAAACATAAACAAACTTTAATTAATTCTCAAAAAATAAATACGTTTCGAAATCAGCAACAAACTGGGTGCATTTTGTAGTTCAACTTACCTGGAATTCGAAGAAGTGCTTTTCCAAGCTAAGAAATAAGATTAAACTCATCAAATTAGACAAAATCTAGACCTCACTCGAATCTCCGTAGAAATAACATGGGGAAAAAATGAGAGGATGATGTTAGTGAACCACTTACCCGGAAGTGACGTATTTACTTTTCTCGTCCATTTAGGTTTTTTTCAGCTTTTAGGTTTTTGCTGTTGCCAGATTTAGTATTTTCTTGCGTTTTGTATCATGTTTGAGTTTTTTTTTTTTTTTTTTTTTTTTTTTTTTTTAAGTTTTGAGGTAACAATTTTTTGTGGCAACAATAAAAACAAGTATTTTGCTTGGTGAGAAAAATAGTCGCCAGATTACCAATTTGAGGAGGGAGGTATATCAAAGTAGTTCCCTTTTCAGTTGGACATTCCTGCCGGTTAAGAAGAAGCCTCCTGATTTAACACTTCAGATGGAAGAGGACTTTTGTCGAAAGTTATCCAGACTGGAATTTGAGTCTGCCCAACGCCTGAAAATGCGATGCAAAACTAAGCACACACCAGCACTGAAACTCCTAAAACTTTTTCATTCCTCCTACAAGCAGTAACAAGACCTTCTCGGTTCCATAAAAGGAACAAAGTAGGTTAAGTGCTTCAGTAGTCGGTCACAATGACATAAAACCCCTCATAAATAGCACATTTTTAATTCAAAATCAGATATGACGCATTCACACATTCATGTACTTATCCTCAGTCATCAACCAGTTAAGTTTTCAGTACTTTTTTTGAATTAGTAATGAGTCATTTCATTTTGAATGGTGTGCCCGCCATCCAAGATTGCGATTCTGCTTATTTTTCAGCTGAGATGATTCTGTGGCCGACTACTGGAGCATTTACCAGTGTTGACAATAGCTTGGATTTTAACATTTTTTTTTTATTTCTAAAACAAGTAGGTGATTCACTATCAGAAAGGTTTATTCTAAAGTTTTACCATGGTTTTGTTGCTGTATTGATAGCTGAAAGTTCTAGGTTAGCCAAGATCAGCAAAAAATCTCTTAAATAGCCGACTAATGGAGCACTTACCCTATACCATCTAACAAAGGCCAACATCACTGCGACTCACAAACTGATATTCGAATTTTCTTTTGGAATCTTACTGATCTGGTTCAATTTAATGATTGTTGTAATTAAAGAGCTTAGCATCTCTTGTCATTTCTTAAAAAATTCATTAAGTGCAAAGCATATTCAGACAATTCAGGAAAGAATTCACACTAGGAAGCCTCATCCGGAGAAAGCAGATGAATAAAACTTGCCACCATAATAACACTAAGCTAATTGCTCAGACCTCTCAACCACTGTTACTCTTACAACCTTATAGATGAACGTACTTCTGTTAACATTTTACAGGAAACTAGCCTGTATCACATCAGTCATAAAACTGCTAATCTGCCATTTAACCTCTGCAAGCAGAATAATAAAGATTTGTAATACGGAGAGAGAGGAGGAGGTTATACAACTATGCCAAAGGAGGGAGTCGAACCTGCCGCATTTTCACTGCACTGCTATCTGAAAAAGGCTCCTACAGGAGCGGGTGCTTTTCACCTCTCAGCCACACCGAGTCTCCATAGAGCAGTGCAAGAAGTCTAAATTGAGAACCATCTTTTACTTATTCTGTGAAATTTAGTAACACGATTCATTTCTTTATTCGCATACTTAAACATACCGATTCGACAGTCTTATACTCTTGTTACTAAATTCCTTTTCGAGCACACATACTGATTTTCCTTGCAACCTTAGTTTCTCAACCTTCAAGTGTATACTTTGTTGCTTAAATATTAATTTAATCGCATAAATAGTGCCAAAAATAATTAAGATTTGCATTTGGATACGTTTTTGAGAAATAATGTAGAGATTTTCTTTATTTCATCCAAATAAATTAGAGGACAATGAGGCAAGTGATTTACTTACTACGCAACCCTTACTGAATTACGAAAATTCGCATTTAAAATGACATAGAGGTTCCGTTTAGCGCAGTTTAGTAAAACGTCAGTGTCATAATCCCAATGTGATGGGTCCGATTTCCGCCCCCGCCCTGGTTGTAATTTCCTTCTCTGTGCTGTTAATTCTGTCCTACACTACATATATGCATTAAATTCTCTTTCATATATGAAACGATTTCATAAATGAGTCCTGTGTGACCAAGTACACGAACTCAAATTGTATGTTGCCAATAAAGAGAAATGTAAAAATAACGCAAATCTTCAGAATATCTTGACTACCAAAAGCTTGGCGATATATTTCTAAGCTGTCGCCAATTTGTATCATTGCTTCAGTATGCATTGAAATTAACACCAATTTGATCCCAAAAACAAGTTAAGAACCATTCTGGATTGTCTGAATTGAACCAAAAAGCTACGTGTACAATTGAACCTTGTGGAACTTGTACATTCTACGGCATACCATTATCAGGCTATGCGAGATTCATAATTCAATACGAACATACGTACGCACAAAACAGACGTGACGAGCAATAATTAACTTCGTCACGTTCAAACTAGGTACTTCGGTTGTCCATATGTTCGTAGATACGTTCACACAGAAATACAGGGGAAGAGGAAAAATAAAATAAAGTAAAATAAAAACTACTTAGCATTCATTCGGGTTAAATTAATATTTATGCCGAAATTTGACAGAAAAATATTTCCATTACTTCAGACAAGAAAGTAAGGGAACATTATTTTAACAAGTAGTTTTTAATAAGAAAAGCATTTTCTAAAAATATGTTTTAACTTTCCTATGACAACTGAAATGTACAA